>CM022479.1:29265844-29283897 GCA_011952105.1 Coreoperca whiteheadi
TTCAAATAGCTTATTAGGTTTCATGTGAACAGCTTTCAGTACTTCAGTTTCATGCAAATTAGTAAGAGACAACAATGATTTGCCTGTCAGTCAAATAGGCACAGTAAACCTGTGCCTATTTTTTCAGGAATGTTCCCTTTTTTCAAAAACATGTTCGTACCGATCTGACTACAGTCACAGGAAAATAGTGAACACAGTCTGTAGTGAATCATCATCAGTAATGTCAAGGCCGTTATTGGTGACAGTATAAAAGTAGTACATATGATAAATATTTAACATAAGATGATTGAGATGAAATTATTTAGTCAACAGAAAACTATTCCTTGGCAAAACATCTTAAACAACATTAAAGCTCCTCCTTCGTCTCCTCCTCGTCCTTGTGGAAGACCTTTCCATCTGACTGCTTCTTCCAGCTCAGTTTGATGTCTTCTTTCAGGCCCTGGTCCTTCAGCCTCTGTTTGAGCTGAGATGCAAAACTCCTTAACATCGTCGCTCACACGGAGAAAATGTGTTGCTAAATGCACTCTTGTTCAATGCCATTCTGCAGTGTTCTTTCTATTTTCCTCATCTGGAAGCTCTGTTGTAGGAGACTCTGCCTGCTGGTCTTTTCCCACCTTATTTCTTCTGTTGTGTACAAGCGTCCTTCTTCATGTTGTTTTGAGGTTTCCCTGTTTCCTGGTTCCAGTACCTAAATGAGGAGTTACTTCCATCCAACCACTTCCAGGAGTCTCTGAAAAGGCCGATCCAGACTCTTTGTCCTGTAGGTACCAGCTCCTTCACCTTCTGGTTCTCTGCCATGTTTCTCACACTGGCCAGGTCTGTGTGGTGTTGTCTGCAGTAGCTCTGGGCCTCAGTCCAGGTCAAAGAGTTGTTGGTGAGGACAAATGTCATTCGGCCCTGAAAATAGACGACAGTGACATACCATAACTTACAGTTTGCCATTAATATTCATGCCATTATAACTCCACCGAGATATAAGGAACCACATCAATAAAGTAAAGTAAAAAAAACACATTTAGGACATCATCATCTTAATAACTTGATTATTTCTCCCCATGAATAAAAATGTCTTCTTAGTTTTTCTACGTATTCATATTTTTGTCAGCACTAGCGACTGAGCTATCTGGCTTTTGTCAGATTTATCTGTACTTCTTTCTGTCCTCATGCAGCTGCAACACCTGAAATTCCCCTCTGGGGATCAATAAGGGTTTATCTAATTACATCTCCTGAAGATACAGGCCCAATCATTGCTTTTTCATCAGTGCCTTGATGTCACAAAACGTTTTACAGCTCAACCAGAATAAAACTGAAATTTTAGTTAAAGATTCAGAGGATCAGAGAGAGAGAGATGTTTTACTCCCTCGTATCTATTTTATATGTGATCATCTTTTATTGTTACATTTTTATTGTGTATTTCTTGTGCGCATTACTCTCAAATTGTTTTACTGTTTACATTTGTGCTGTCTTATTATCGGCTCGTCAGTCACCTGTAAAGCACTTTGAATTGCACTAACCTGTATGAAAGGTGCTGTACAAATAAAGTTTTTTTGATCGATACTGATACTACATGGGATTGAACAAGGAAGACAGAGGCAAACAGAAGCAGAGACGTCAAAAACTAAACTGGTATGTTTTTAACTTCACTATTCAATATTCTCCCCTCTGACATCAAAGCAGACTGCCTTAAATGGATTCTCACATTTTTCGTCGTTCCATAGTCCACTATTAGACATCTGCATGCAGTGTTCTTCACCGTTTTTGTTATTTGGTTCTTCAGGTGACCAATTTCTCAGGTTCGTCTCCCCGTCTTTGTAGAAACCTGTGTCTGACAGTGACCACCTCCAGCTGTGCAGGTCATCATACAGCCCTATCCAGGCTTGCTGAAAGAAATATTGGATTTAGGTGTTTCTTTAGCTTTCGCCGGGTTATCCGGTTTCCTCCCATCGTCCAAAGACATGCATTAGGTTAATTGGTGACTCTAAATTGCCCCTAGTGGATGAATGTGTGCGTGAATGGTTGTCTGTCTAAGTGTCAGCCCTGCGACGAGTTGGCCCCTGTCCAGGGTGTACCCCGCATAAGGCCCAGAGTCACTGGGATAGGCTCGAGTCACCCGCGACCCCCAACGGGAACAAGCGGTAGAAAATGACTGACTGACTGCTTCTTTAGCCTCGATAGTGATATAAAGCTGGAAAAGGGCTCTCCACACATCATCCAGCAATATGCAGCTGAATCAGGTGCCTCAAACGTCCGAGAGCATAAACAGGCACTGGAGCACAATGATTAAGTTGCAGCCCTTAATAGTACAGAAAGCCTTCAGAGCCAAAATGGACAAAGACATGAGGTAAACACACATACTGTGTATATAGTCACCCGAACAGGTGGACAGTTGTCATTGGATAACATTGTTGAACAGGATTTCAAATCTATTGGATAATTGATCCAAAGGGCGGAGTTACCAATTTCAATGTCCAATTGTTGCTTACTTGGACACTTGTTAAGTTAATGCATCAATAATAAATCATATAATGTAGATAATAATACTCTGACAAAGTCCATTGTGCATTATGAGTGCTTTTCACACTTTAAGTACATTTTGCTGATGATACTTCTGCTCTTTTACATGAGTGTAAAAGTTTTTAATGAACGGTGATATTTTGTGAAGTTATATAAAAAGAATAAAAAGTCTTATGGATCTTAGTACTTTTTCCCCACCACTGAATTCACTCTCACTCATTTTCTACCGCTTGTTCCCGTTGGGGGTCGCGGGTGACTGGAGCCCGTCCCAGTGGCTTTGGACCTTAGGCGGGGTACACCCTGGACAGTGGCCAACTCGTCGCAGCGCACCACTGAATAGTAACAGTAGTGTTTACTTAAGGTAACCAATACACTAGTGTGTACCATTAAATTACAGAAATAATAGTACATGAAAGTACAATGACAACTGTGAAAATTAATTTAAATGAAATTTGTTTTTGCACTTAGTGTGATTTTTTGTCCAGTTTAATAATATGTACACACGTTTAACACATATTGCTCTACGCTATCGCTCAAGTCCCACATAAACAAACCCAGAGGCCATATTTACTGAGAAAGTGGGAAAACATTAATCACAGTCGTGTTTCATCAGAGCTGTTTGAAGCAGCAGCTCACGATGCAGAGACTGCACTAGTTTTCAACTGCTTTATGTACATGTAGCTAGTTTAGTTCAGTGGTTTCCAACATTGGGGTCGGGCCCCTCCAAAGGGTCACCAGATAGATCTGATGGGTCGTGAGATGATTAATGAGAGAAGAAAGATGAAAGAACTAATTTCTGATACACAAATTTGTTTTAATATGTATCAGTTTTCTCTAATCATTTGAAATGCTTGATAATTTAACCTCCTTAGCCCTCAGCTTGTTATTTAAATGAAACCATCTGAAATGTGACAAAGAGCCTCAACCAGACACAAAATTATATTTAAGTACAGTTCATCCACCACTGTGTAAGTGTAAAACTGCACAATCATTTACATAATTGTCAAAATTGTGTTTACAACAGTGAAAAGTGAACTCACATAGTTACTTGCCGAGTACAGTTTGCTTAAATCTGCCATGTTGTTCAGGATGTTCACGTCCTCCATGCTGTCTATAGTGGCCAGGTCTGTGTATTTTTCTCTGCAGTAGCTCCGTGCTTCACTCATGTTCTTCCGCTCATAAACAAAATGGTACTGACGTTTAACACGTGATGAGACAGCAGACAGCCCTGTAGAGACAGACATGCATACTGATTAGATTTGGGCTAAAAGGGTTATATCTGGACTTCGTAAAGTTACATTTCAGTGTATTCAGGTGTGTCATTGTCTTGGCTGTAAAAGCACTTCCAATATGGAAGTCATTAACAAAATTATATGATATAGTAACATGTAATATACATAAAAATAAAAACAAACATGCAAATCCTCAATTTGCGTTTAGTTGGACTCTACATCAATTAAGGGAAAGTTAATAATTAAATAAATGAATAGTGTTTGAAGTTCTCACAATGCTGTCACTACAGATATATAACAAAATGGGAAATTAATGACAAATTTTAAAAAACAAATATAAAACACTTGCCTGATGCAGCGATGACGATCAGAAGAACTGTTTCCATCCTTGTCTGTTCCTCGTTTCCCTCCTTTAGTCTGTGACTGTAGATATGCAGCTGTTGAATGACTTATTACGTTATATATTAACCTTTTAACTGCACTTTTGACTTCATGCAAAGTCATTATGGGAACAATTATTTGCCTACCAGGCTTCAGTGTCATACTGTGTGCTGATACTGTACTGAATAGGCCATTAGTTGAAGAATTACTCTTTAAATAACATTTTTGATGTTCGGTCTGATGGTTCAAACACTGTGCGGGCTCCTCTCTGACCACAGCCACATAAAGCCAAGAAAATAAGGAAATCTGTGATTATTATTATTCTTTTAAGGCAGTGATGTAAACATTCAGCTACCAAATCTGCTGTTACAACCCGTCTCAAGGCTGGACAGAGAGCACGGAGACCACTCAGGAGATGGAACTGACTAGTTTTATTTGTCTTGGAGAAAATTAACAAAATGAAAACAAACCGAAATCATCAGCTCAACATTTAAATGTGTCCAATACCAGTAGTGGAAATTAACTAAGTACATTTACTGAAGTACTGTACTTCACTGTATTTCCATTTCCTGCTACATCTATTCCACTACATGTCAGAGGCAAATATTGTACTTCATTCTCCCATTACACTGCAACCGCAAGGGGGCACAAGCCAGTGTCTTCATGTGCCAGTCCCAAGTCTGGATAAATGCAGAGGGTTGTGTCAGGAAGGGCATCCGACGTAAAACACATGCCAAACTAAAAATGCGAATTGTGATGATGAATTCCATCCCGGATCGGTCGGGGCCCGGGTTAACAACGACCGCCACCGGTGCTGTTGACCTACAGGGTACCGGTGGAAATTGGACTACTGTTGGTCGAAGACGAAGATGGAGAGGAGGAAGGTGTGTTCGTAGGCAGAGAGAGAAGAGGAAAGCTAAGAATGTAGGACTGACAGTAGGGACTTTGAACGTTGGGACTATGACAGGGAAGGCTAGAGAGTTGATTGACATGATGCAGAGAAGGAAGGTGGACATACTGTGTGTCCAGGAGACCAGGTGGAAAGGTAGCAAGGCTAGAAGCTTAGGAGCAGGGTTCAAGTTGTTCTACCATGGGTCAGATAGGAAGAGAAACGGAGTAGGAGTTATCCTGAAAGAGGAGTTTGTGAGGAATGTTCTTGAGGTGAAAAGAGTGTCAGACAGGTTGATGAGCCTGAAGCTGGAAATTGAAGGGGTGATGTTCAATGTTGTGAGTGGTTATGCCCCACAGGTAGGATGTGAGTTAGAAGAGAAGGAGAAATTCTCGAGTGAGTTAGATGAAGTGATGCAGAGCATCCCCAGAGGTGAGAGAGTGGTGATTGGGATCAGGGAGACAGGTAGGAGGGCACTCGGTGCGTCATCTGGAAAGAGGAAAGTGGACAAGGAGACTTGGTGGTGGAACCAGGAAGTTCAGGAGTGTATACAGAGAAAGAGGTTAGCAAAGAAGAAGTGGGACACTGAGAGGACTGAAGAGAGTAGACAGGAATACAGGGAGATGCAGCGTAAGGTGAAGGTAGAGGTGGCAAAGGCCAAACAAAGAGCATATGAGGACTTGTATGCTAGGTTGGACACTAAAGAGGGAGAGGTGGATTTGTACAGGTTGGCCAGACAAAGAGATAGAGATGGGAAGGATGTGCAGCAGGTTAGGGTGATTAAAGATAAGGATGGAAATGTATTGACAGGTGCCAGGAGTGTGATGGGAAGATGGATGGAGTACTTTGAAGAGTTGATGAATGAGGAAAATGAAAGGGAACGAAGAGTAGAAGAGGTGACTGGTGTGGAGCAGGAAGTGGCAAAGATTAGCAAGAGTGAAGTGAGGAGGATGTTGAAGAGGATGAAGAGTGGAAAGGCAGTTGGTCCTGATGACATACCTGTGGAGGTATGGAAGTGTCTAGGAGAGGTGGCAGTAGAGTTTCTGACTAGTTTGTTTAACAAGATCTTGGAGAGTGAGAGGATGCCCGAGGAATGGAGGAGAAGTGTACTGGTGCCAATTTTCAAGAACAAGGGAGATGTGCAGAGCTGTGGCAACTACAGAGGAATAAAGCTGATGAGCCATACAATGAAGTTGTGGGAAAGAGTAGTGGAAGCTAGGCTAAGGGCAGAGGTGAGCATTTGTGAGCAGCAATATGGTTTCATGCCTAGAAAGAGCACAACAGATGCAGTGTTTGCTTTGAGGATGCTGATGGAGAAGTACAGAGAAGGTCATAAGGAGTTGCATTGTGTCTTTGTAGATTTAGAGAAAGCGTATGACAGGGTGCCGAGAGAGGAGCTGTGGTATTGCATGAGGAAGTCTGGAGTGGCAGAGAAGTATGTTAGAGTGGTGCAGGACATGTATGAGAGCTGTAAGACCGTGGTGAGGTGTGCTGTAGGTGTGACAGAGGAGTTCAAGGTGGAGGTGGGTCTGCATCAAGGATCGGCTCTGAGCCCCTTCTTGTTTGCTCTGGTGATGGACAGGCTGACAGATGAGGTTAGACAGGACTCTCCATGGACTATGATGTTTGCGGATGACATTGTGATTTGTAGTGAGAGCAGGGAGCAGGTGGAGGAGAATCTAGAGAGATGGAGGTCTGCTCTGGAAAACAGAGGAATGAAGCTTAGCCGCAGTAAGACAGAATACATGTGTGTCAATGAGAGGGACCCAGGTGGAACGGTGAGGTTACAGGGAGCAGAGGTGAAGAAGGTGCAGGACTTTAAGTACTTAGGGTCAACGGTTCAGAGCAATGGAGACTGTGGAAAAGAGGTGAAGAGGCGAGTGCAAGCAGGTTGGAACGGGTGGAGAAAAGTGTCAGGTGTGTTGTGTGATAAAAGAGTATCAGCAAGAATGAAAGGAAAGGTGTTCAAGACGGTGGTGAGACCAGCGATGTTGTACAGCTTAGAGACAGTGGCACTGAAGAAGAGACAAGAGGCAGAGCTGGAGGTGGCAGAGCTTAAGATGTTGAGGTTCTCTTTGGGAGTGACGAGGACGGACAGGATCAGGAACGAGTCCATCAGAGGGACAGCTCATGTTAGATGTTTTGGAGATAAAGCCAGAGAGGCCAGATTGAGGTGGTTTGGACACATTCAGAGGAGAGACTGTGAATATATTGGTAGAAGGATGCTGAGGTTGGAGCTGCCAGGCAGGAGGTCTAGAGGAAGACCAAAGAGGAGATTTATGGATGTAGTGAGAGAGGACATGAAGTTAATTGGGGGCGGGCATTCACAAGCTACCCAGCAGTAAAGTAATTAAAATGAGCTCCACTTTCACCAGCTGCAACATTTAAGTAACGAACACATTAATGCATCAATAATATACAATATTCTGAAATGGGTCAGTCTGCATTTTGGTACTTTTACCAAAGTAACATTTTGAATACTTTTTCTAGTAACTATTTCTGTGGTATTGCTACTGTTAAGTAAAAGATGTGAGTACTTCTTCCACCTCTGTCCAGTACTTTGGTTTATGACCAAATACCTGCAAAACTATAATGACATTCCCAACAGCCTCAGCTCTACTTTGTGCTAACATTAACTGCTAAACATCAGCATGTTGGTATTGTCATTTCGAGCATGTTAACATGCCGACATCAGCATTCATCTCAAAGCAGCACTTTGCCTTAGTACAGACTCAGAGCTGCTATTGTTAGACTCTTAGATTTGGTTATCCTACAATGACCTGCCACCTCTCATGCTGCCCAAACAAATCTCCAGGCAAACAATAAAAAGCCTTTATCAGTGTTCCGTGCCAAGCAGGCTCTTTTTGTTGCTTTCCTGCTTAGTCTCTCTCTCACTCTCTCCCCTGAGGTTCTCTCTCCTCTCCAGGTGTGATGAGGTGATTGGTTGATGTCTGTCATCCAGCCTGGCTGCTTATTGGGCAGCCAGTCCTGAAATTGGCCAATCAGCGGTCTGGGCCAGCTATAAATGAAGCCTGCCAGAGGATAGTAGACCCTTCTGCTCTGTGATTAGGTTGTCTGTGTATGCCCAGAAACAAAAGAAATAATAAAAGGTGTGCGGTTGGACATCAGGTAAGTTGGGGTACTCTGTACATTCCCTCATCCATGCAAGCCTTTGTTTAGGAACACTAGGTTTAGTGGTTGGTGCCATCATCCTAACTTTTGTTGTAGATAAGGTAGTTGAGCCTTTTAGTTTCTTTAGGCGCTTTTCCATTACCAGCACCAGCTTGCTTTTCGCTCCGTTTTCCATTGCAGAAAGTACCTCCACAATAGTACCTGGTCGTCATAGCGACGCTGAAGGAAACTGCCGCGACCGAATCTTCTACACACAGGACAGTGGAGGAAATCGAATGTGTGCCGTTTTTGATCCTCGGGATGTTTCTCACAGCAAGAAGACAAACGTTGTTTGCCGTAATAGTGACGTGTATAGCACGCAATCTCTGGCCAAACTATTTGAAAATGACTGGGTTACTCAGGATACTCCGTCTGGCGCGTGCAATGATGACGCAGTGAAAAGTGATGAATCTCTCTGACCAATCAGCAGTCTGCCATGTTTTCACATGACATTTTAGTATCGCCTCTGTTGCGTGTTGGCAGTTGGAAAGGGTAAGGAGAACCCAGATGCAGACCGTACTTAAGGAGTGGAGTCTTTGACGCTTACCAACAGGTAGACAGGCGAACAGAAAACCTGGAGCATGCCAAAATTCACAACGAGACAGAACCAACAGAGAAGGGCTAAAACGCAGGGACGATACAACAGGAAGGTACAAACAATGATCCAGCACCAGGACAGAGAATCACACGAACTAAATACACTCAGGGGAGGTAAAGACAACAAGGCACAGGTGCAGGACAAACACAGGTGAACACGATCAGGGAATCAGTGACAGGAAGTAATCCGGACAGACGGATACCAAAATAAAACAGGAAGTCTTCGAACAAAACTAAAACACTAAACGGACAATTTCACAATGAGACAAGAACTCAAAACCATAAACATACAAAACTCAGACTATAATGACAAGGAGCAGACAATGATCAAAAACACTCCACCAAAACCCAAAAAACACCCAATACAACCCCAAAACTATATCAGCCCCAGCTCGCCCCAGCTCACCTCAGCTCGCTTGGAACCTCGCCGCAGGTGGTACGAAAAAAAGTACCTAAGCAGGTACAACTTTCACACAGTGGAAAACCAAACCTAGTCGAGGCAGTGACTCACCGACCCGAAGGAGCAGGGAAACGACCCTCTCGTTCACCGGGGTGAACTCCAACAACATGGCGGCTGAGCTGGGGGGCTATGAGCAAGCCCACACCAGCTTGCCGGCCCTCAACTCCAGAGTAGTAGAGAGTCCAGCCTCTCTCGAGGAGTTGGGTTCCAGAGCCCAAGCTGTGCGTGGAGGCGAGCCCGACTATCTCTAGTCAGTATCTCTCAACCTCCCGCACCAGCTCAGGCTCCTTCCCCCCCCCAGCGAGGTGACGTTCCATGTCCCTAGAGCCAGATTCCGTGTCGGGGATTGGGTCGCCGAGCCCCTGCCTTCGACTGCCACCCAATCCACATTGCACCGGCCCCTTAGCGTTCCTCCTGCAGGTGGTGGGCCCACGTCGCTCCTTCGGGCTGAGCCCGGCCGGGCCCCGTGGGGCAAGACCCGGCCACCAGGCGCTCGCATACGAGCACCAACCCTGGGCCTGGCTCCAGGGTGGGGCCCCGGTTGCGCCATACCGAGCGACATCATGGCCCTACCAGGGGCAAATAGCCCCAGACAACATAGCTCCTAGGATCATTCAGGCACGCAAACCCCTCCACCTCAATAAGGTGGCGGTTCAAGGAGGGGTACATTACACTATAGAACTATTAATACACTGTAAAATTTGTTATATTGTTAATTTTAACAAGAGCTGCCAATTAAGCTTGACTCACTTCTACTTTATTGTTCACCAGTAAAGCAGTTTCTGATCTCTTGTGCACTATGCTGCCTAATCAATGTATCTGAAATGTTTCAGGATCACTGATCCAGGTTTTGAAGTGACCACGCAGAGATATGTTAAGCTCAAAACCAGGAGCAGGGATGTATAGAAACATACAGTTTTCCAACCAGAAAGAAACTTACCATGTGGCTTTTTGCACCATTAAACATATTAAAACGTTTTTGTTCATTGTTCTCACTGAATTATTTGACACATACAGATGTTTTGAGTCACAACTGGACGTTCAATGCGCTGTTTCCATTTTAAAAGTAGTATTTGGATGTGATTTTGTGTTAACCAGTCATGGACCGGAAAGTGTATTAAATGGCAAGCAATGTCTCAAAGACTTGACACCTGACTTGTACTGTAGGTCCAAAAGACAATTACAATTACATTTACATTTTTGCAGTTTGTTTCTATGAACTGACACCAAATATTTTAGAATTGTCTACAATTAACCATATTGTTGGACACTGTTTCTATTAAAATATCATCACCTCTATGTCCTCTTATTATTCCATTACTCTATATAGAATAAATTATGCGCACAAAAGAAAAAACACTCCACAGCTAACACTTTACTTTAACAAGCCCCCATTTATCATCTATAGGCAGTATTATGTAGTTATGAGGACATTTTAAAGTGTTCACTAATGTGAGTATTCTTCTCCAATGAAGACACATTTACAAATGTGTTGTATTAAATTGCCATTAATTATCTGTTTATACACCAGCATACAGTTATAGCCCATTAAAATAAATGTTTAAATAGTGCTTATAAATGCTAAAAAAGGGGCGCAATAAAGTGTTACCAAAACGGTATTAACGGTTGAGAGCAACGTTTATTAACGGTGTGTAGTTGAACGCAGTTCTAATTACAGCGAAAACATGTAAATAAATTTTTCACCGCTAAAACAGCAGCTAGCTAATGTTGTTATCAGTTAGCTAATACTTCCCAAGGATGCATAGTAAGATCTTGTACTAAGATCGTATAGTTCATGCATGTAATTTTCTTGCTGTTCCGTCATTTTGGTCCGTGGCTTTTTAATATACATTCGCTAACGTTGCTACAAAAACGGGTGCGGTCTTGAACGCAGCTCAGGTTAGTCCTCGTCAGCGCGCCGGGCGACGCATGCGCACGCCGTCCACTTCCTGACAGCTGACACAACAACGCCAGAAGTCCACCCGTGCTGCTGTTTTTACCCGCAGTTGTTCGTGTTTTATCGTGTTTCCTGTGTCCGTGTCCGCCCGGGTCCCCACCCCCCGGGTCTCTCCATGCGGGCTCCCGTGTGCGTGGCGCTGTTTGTTTGGCTGCTGAACGATGCTGCGGGTCGTCAGTTCACCGAGGGGGACATGGCGGGTATCAGGTAACTCAGAGGAACACTGAAGCACACCCAGTCAGAAATACAGCGAGGTGAGAAACTGGACTGCAGAAGTATTCAGATCCTTCTCTTCAGTAAAAGTACTGCGATACCACAGAGTCCTGCATTCAAAACCTTACTGCAGTGAAAGTATGTGAGTTTAAAAGGTCCTCGCTGTGCAGTAAAATGTTCCCTGTCAGTGTTTTCAATTCAATTCAGTTTTATTTCTACAGCCCAATACCACAAATCACATGTTGCCTCAAAGGGCTTCACAGTCTGTACAGCATACGACCCCCTCTGTCCGTAGACCCTCGATTAGACTACCCAAGGAGAAACTACCCAAAAACACCCTTTTAACAGGGAAAAGGAATGATAGAAATGTGAGGAAGAGCCACAGAGGAGGGACCCCTCTCCCAGGACGGACAGACAGGAGATAGAATAGATTCACAGCAGAAAATCATAGCACATACAGTTATGATGACAATGGTGAAATTGTAGTATATATATATATAATTATGTTGAATAGTGTGGGATGTGAAACATAAGGGAAGATGATGGGTCCAGACGGACAGCCGAGCAGCTCCAGGTGTTTCCATAAAGAAAACACTTCATGGCAAACATCCGGAGATACGTGGTTTTCACTGGACAGGAAGGCGATGAAGAACTGAAGCTGCCAGATAAACTTCTCTCCTCGTACCTACCTCTTCATAACATGGGCTCGAAAAAGGAATTCAGCTCGTCTTTAATTTAATACGCACGCTGAGTGTTTATTGAAGTTTCCAAGTCGATTTCAGCGCAGGAAGAACACTGAAATTGAGATCTTTGACTTGTGTAAAAGCAGAACGACCGCAATGTAAAGATACCCTTCCAGGGGCTCAAACAATTAGGAGATTAATTAGCTTTTGTTTTGAGAATCAATTAATCATTTACATTTTTCAAGATATTGTCAAAAATGTGCCATCAAGCTCAAATGAGGCTGTTTTCCGTAGTTCCTGAAGTGCAGAGACACGACTTTTACCTGCAAACAGTGGTCGTCTCCAGGTTCTGACTCGGGTCAAACCTTGAATGTAAGTTGGCCCTTGGCAGAGTATTTTTCATTTCTTCAAAAAAAAAAAAAAAAAGTAAAAAATAAAATCACGTTTGTTGCTGAAAGCGAGAAGCAGCACAACGTGACACCACTCGGGTAACAGAGCACGAAGGCGAAAGGGAAAAGGTCTAGGCTGACGTGGAACAGACAGGAGTGCAGGTGTCTTCTGTCGTCACTGGCCTCTGTGGCATCGCGGAATAAGGTTTTCACCTGGGGGGACCAAAGAATCGTCTCAAAAATGTCAGACTTAAACCGATTCTCTCTGTAACCGGCTTCCTTTTTCAGACAGCGCGTCAAGTCCATGTTCTACCACGCCTACAACAGTTACCTTGACAACGCGTTCCCCTACGACGAGCTCCGCCCTCTCACCTGTGACGGACAAGACACCTGGGGCAGGTGAGGCGACAGAAAACAAAACACCCTACGACTAAAAAAGCTGGAGAAGAACATTTAAAAAAAATACTGCGGCGTCTTGACCTCTGGGACATTTCTGGATTTTTAGATTTTATTTTCATGAATGAGTCTCGTACTTTTACTTTAAATGACTTGATTAGATTAGAACGCTTCTTTTCAGTCCATTTGTATATTTTGACGGCTACATTTTATATTCCCAGATGTAAATTCCCGCCTAGTTCGCTGCCTTTTCTTTCAGAAATCCAGTTCCTCTTGTACACTTGAAGCCAAACGAAGAACCACAAAAGTTCCTTTTTAGTGTCTTGATACACCGAATTAACTCACAGAGACCCTCAATATGTATTTTGTTCTCTTCATCTCTTTTCATATTGTTTTTTAATATATTTATTTTGCCTTTTAAACTCTATTTTCACTTGAGTTGGGGGGGGGGGGGGTTTGGCTGTAATTTCTGGTTTTGTGAAATGTCAAGATGTTTTAATCCTTTGTGCGCCATCAATATTTAGTCAAACGAATCGGCCAATCATCAATGAAACAAAACAAACAAGCCTCCTCTGTCTTTTCTCACAGTTTCTCGCTCACTCTGATTGACGCTCTCGACACGCTGCTGGTAAGATCTGAAAAAGCAAAAACACGAACACTTCCTTAGGCCAGAAACATGACTAAAAAACCCGATTTCAGAACTGTTTTACCGGACTGTAAACACCTGTGGTCGCGTCTTGTGTTCCCTTTTCAAATGTGTCGACTTTTCTCGAAACAGAGCGCATGTTGAAGAGTGGGGCTGCGTTCAGGTGTCGTGAAGAATGACCGAAGCTTGTGTTGTTTGTTAATAACGTGACACTTAGGAAATGTGTCCCTGAAGGTTTTGGGAAACCGCACCGAGTTCCAGCGCGTGGCGTCGCTCCTCCGAGACACCGTGGACTTTGACATCGACGTCAACGCCTCCGTGTTCGAAACCAACATCAGAGGTACAGAAGGAGGTGGATAAATGAATCGGAGGTTTGTTTTCTGCGTCCCCGCTGACTGTGTGTGCGTGTGTGTGTGTGTGTGTGTGTAGTGGTGGGTGGTCTGCTGTCGGCCCACCTGCTGGCAGGGAGGGCGGGGATGGAGCTGGAGCCCGGTTGGCCCTGTTCAGGCCCTCTGCTGAGGATGGCCGAGGACGCCGCCAGGAAGCTGCTGCCTGGTGTGAAAACACACAAACACACACACAAGAAAAAAAGAAGGGGGGGAAAAGTGCAATGAGTTAGTTGTGGAGATGTAACGTGTTGTGCCCATGGGGAGGGGCGATACGAGTCAGTGTGAGGGGAGACCCGGGCCTGGTTGATTAAATAAAACAACATTTATCTTCGCCTTTACCCCTCTTTACAATGTGTTAAGAAATTAGCGATGTGTATGGGGGCTGACAAAAGAGGCAACGCTTGTATTGCCAAGCGGGTCGTCCACCAATCGGAAGGTCGGCGGTTCGATCCCGGCTTCCCCCGGCCACGTGTCGAAGTGTCCTTGAGCAAGACGCTGAACCCCAAATTGCTCCCGAAGCTGCGCCTTCGGTGTGTGAGTGAATGATTAGTTACTGTACTGATGGGCAGTTAGCTCCTGCCATCAGTGAATGTGACAGTAGTCGGACAACTAGAAAGGCGCTGCATGCAAGTACAGTCCCTTTACCATTTACCATTTATTATTGGGTGCGGCTGAAAGGACAGGTGAGTCTGGGAGGAATCCCAGGTTACGCAAAACCTTTTGTCCTTTTCAGAATACGTTTGTGACACGGAGGTGGCCTGAGTTCAGATCTACACACATTCATTTTGTAGAGCGGGAACGTTAAAAGTAGCAGGTTGAACGGGGAGAGGGAGAAGACCTGTCCAGCACCTGAGGCACAGAGGATCGGTTGTTAATCAATTAGTCGATCGACTAATCACCGACTATTTTGAGAATAGAATAATTATCAGTCGTTTAAGTCCAGCTTCTCAAGAGTGAGAATTGTGAGTGAGTTCTTCTCTGTCTTTATATCTTTGTGAATTAAATCTTTGGACTGCTGGTCGGACAGAAAGTCTCATTTGGAGACTTTGAACTTCAGTGAACTTTGATTTCAAAGCCTAAATGATTAATGCATCGCTTGAAAACACCACAAACCTGACACATGAATTAGTCTCGGGAATAACCGCTTGTTGCAACGCTGTTAACAACCGGGTCAGAATAACGGGCACCGGCGAGGGATTACGTCACCTTGCTGTGCGCTGTAGTTTCGGAGCCGTAACATGGCGTGTGATTGGCTGTAGCGTTCCAGACTCCCACCGGCATGCCGTACGGTACGGTGAACCTGCTGCATGGCGTCAGTCCCACCGAAACACCCGTCACTTGTACCGCCGGAGTGGGAACCTTCATCCTGGAGTTCGCCGCGCTGAGTCGACTAACCGGAGACCAAACGTTTGAGAGCGCAGCCCGCCGAGCCCTGAGGGCCCTGTGGAAGACCAGATCTGACATCGGACTGGTAACTAGTCCACCTGTCTGTCTTGTTGTTTTTGTTCTGTAACCGTGGAAACATCCCGTCAAACAATAGTTTCTCTTTACACGACTACAGAAGCTACGTCTTGCATAAGAAACCGGCTTTTTAGTTTAGATTTGATACGTTCTGCCAGTACGGAAAGGCATGTAAATGCCATTAAAAGTGCTGATTTACAGGTTATAAAGGAGGGAAATGAAAGATTCCTAGGATATGGATTTTAGATGTTCGAAAGAAGGGAAAAAAATGTAGAAAATGCATAAAGACAAAATAATAGATCTGGTCCTAAAACGTCAGTGACCTGCGTCTCTCTCTCATTTCTGTCCTCCTGTCTCTTTCTCATACCCGTCCGTCTTTCCGTCCAGGTGGGTAACCACATTGACGTCCTGTCTAAGAAGTGGGTGGCGCAGGACGCCGGTATCGGAGCGGGCGTGGACTCCTACTTTGAGTATCTGGTGAAAGGAGCCATCATGCTGCAGGACGAGGAGCTGCTCGCCATGTTCCTGGGTAACACTCGCACCACGCGCTCCCGCGACGCGCCACACGCCCGCGTCCTGGGAACTAACGCTGTCCAGCTGCGATGGCAAATGCATAAAGTGAAGCCTGCTTTCCTCAGAGTACGATCGAGCCATTCAGAACTACACCCGATTTGACGACTGGTACCTGTGGGTCCAGATGCACAAAGGAACCGTGTCCATGCCTGTTTTCCAGTCCCTGGAGGCCTTCTGGCCCGGCCTGCAGGTTCGGACACTCAAAACCCAACACCGTCTTTTCCCCAGCTCAAGCCCGCTGACTAATGCACAAACGCTCGCAAGAATGTATCTCAAGGCGCTTGTAATGAAATTCTCGTCATTAATATTAATGTCTTTTGTGTTTCAGTCTCTCGTGGGGAACCTGCACAGCGCAGTGAGAACCTTCCAGAACTATTACTCAGTGTGGAGACAGTTTGGAGGTCTGCCGGAGTTTTACAGCATCCCTCAGGGTTACACTGTGGACAAGAGAGAGGGATACCCTCTGAGGCCAGGTCAGCCCACCTACCGTACCTACTCTACTTTTATTTAACCTGATTACAGGTTAAATAAAAGGGTTTTGGTTGGGTAATTCAAAGGCGTCACATACATTTTGGAAGTAAGGGGGACTTTGTTAACCAGGTTAAGTGACCGAGCAGCTCAACAACTCAACCCGCTAATGAATCCGTTCGATAACTGGCCCCCCGGCTGTCTGATGCCCCAACGTGTGTGTGTGTGTGTGTGCATTTATTCCAGAGTTAATAGAGAGTGCCATGTACCTGTTCAGGGCGACAGGTGACCACACCTACCTCCAGCTGGGCCTGGACGCTCTGGAGTCCATAGAGAGGATCGCCAAGACGCCCTGCGGATACGCCACTGTAAGACCTGTCTGTCTGACCCCGAAGCGTCTCCGGCATTGACATTTGTGCGGCTAAAAATCCGTGAGGCCCGCGCCTCCGCGGTGCGGACTCAGCCTTGTACAGCCTTACTTTAATAACTCTAAGGGTCAGTGGATAGCGTACAGTCTACCAGGGCTGCAGCGTACGATTCTAATGATCTACTAATCTTAGCAGTTTTAAATGAAATGCAGTGAAAGTAGTGATAAATGTCCATCTTAAGTTCCCACAGTCCTTCAAAGTGTCCGACCGACAGTCCAAAAGATATTCAGTGTTTTAATCTTTACACTGGAGAAGCTGCAACCAGCAAATGTTGGCATTTCCTTTTTGATAAATGGCTTAAACTTTGATTGCCAATTCATTTTATGCGTATCAATTACTTGACTAGTTGTTTAAGCATCCGTCCAATAATTTTTTAAACAATGATGATTTTTTTTTTCTTCCAGCGTCTATTTTATTTAAAATGTTGTTTAAAATACATCATTTTCCTACGAAGTAATGGGAACTATGGTTGGGCCTGGTTGGAATGTGTCTAAATCGGACCCTCTTGCTGCTGCAGGTTAAAGACCTGCGAGATCACCAGCTGGACAACAGGATGGAGTCCTTCTTTCTCGCCGAAACCATCAAGTACCTCTACCTGCTGTTTGACCCCGCCCACTTCCTGCACGGCGGGGGGGCGGAGGGGGACGGGTCCTGGGAGGAGGGAGGTGAGGGGGGGCGGTGCGTCTTAGGGGCGGGGGGGTTCATCTTCAACACGGAGGCTCACCCCCTCGACCCGGCGGCGCTCTACTGCTGCAGCCGCCACGCCCAGGACCAGCGGGAGCTCCAAGACATCCTGCTCAGCCTGTCACAGCCCGCGGAGAGGCCCGGCAGCAGGTCAAAGCCGCCCGCCAAACAGCCGGAAGGCCCCCCCCCCGGCCAGTCGGACAGCATCGCACTAAAACCAGGGGAGAAGAAGACGCCCCCCGTGCTGTCCTGCCCCGTTCAGCCGTTCAGCGCCCGACTCTCCATCCTGGGGCAGGTTTTCAGCGACACCACCTGACGCCGTCGGCCCCGTCACCCACTTCCTGGGCTGGATTCCGCCCCCGACGGGATTCGGGTGTTTCTTTCTCACTGTTAACGTCGCTGTCATGTGAAAAACGGGGGGGGGGGGGGGGGGGAGATAAAAAAAAAACCCGGCCATGAAAAGGATGGAAAAAAGAAAAGGCCCCACTTTCCAAAAGGAGAGATTGTGAGGTGGTTATTTCT
>CM022479.1:29283922-29296877 GCA_011952105.1 Coreoperca whiteheadi
CTTTGTCGCGTGGGGTGGGAGGGGGGCGGGGGGGGTGGGGGGGGGGGGGGGGGGGGGTGGGGGGCAGTGAACCAAGAACTCTGCCCTTGACTCCTGTGTGCTGTGTTGACTCTGCAGCTCTAATTTAAACCGCAGGTGAAATATATTTTTATTTATTGGAAATGTCGTGGTGGCTGTGTGATTCTTCGTACTCGGGTTTGGTTTTCGTTATTGCCAGCACGAGACCGTTTCCTATGACGTTTTAATTAGAAAAATCTGCGACGCCAGAAGCTCTGCCTCGGTTGCATTAGACTGTTTTTTGGCAAGGAACCAGAACCTGAACCCGACTTGGTAGAAATGTTCCAAAGTTCCGTACACGAAGCTGAAAAGCTCAGAAAACACTAACAAGTGGACCTTGAGTTGAGGTTATTTCGTCATACGCACTGATCCTACGGTCAGGAATGAACATCCATGCTCACATGCTCAACTTAAAAGGCTAACGTTTCTCATTTTTGGTCGCGGCGAGGTGCCGACCCGTGTGCGTTTCACTACAAGACACCGTCGTCGTGTCAATATGTTGCGCGCACGTCCACCCGTGGCTGCAGTGCGTAATTGCTTCCAGCTGCCAGGAGGAGGCAGTGTGTCCACAGCGTTTAACCATAAGTCTGTGGGTCGGGGCCAGGATCCTGCAGGGACCTCCGGAGGGAGTTTTGTGAGGTCGTAAAAAAAATAGACAATGCCAAACATATTTCATATTAATTCATTGCACAGAGTAATTTCCCTTCTCACAAATTACCTCAAAAACAAAACTCATCCTTCTGAAATCGCTCTACAGCACGCAAGGTGGGAAACAATGCAAATCAAGTGACTTCTAATACTATCACCAGTTTAAAGTGACACGATAAGCACAAAGAGCTGGTTCATCTACGGTCACATGATTGAACCTCGCCTGTAAGACGAAAGGGTCATTTCTTCACAGCCAAATGCGCCTAACTTACCTGTGTCGCGTTTCTACAACCCTCAGGAGGGTCTATAGGAGGACAGGAGACGTGTTAATGGAAAGTTATAGTTCCTGCGTTCGTCTGAACCGGCGGCTCCCACACAAGCTAGAGGGGCTCAGAACCGCTGGTCCAAATTACTGACTCACTTGCAACCACACGGTTTCAGTGTGGAGGCAGGCGAGCCGTTGAGCCTTTTTGAAGTGTTCACGGAGAGATGTTGAGGTCGCGTGTCCCTGAGTCTCCTCAGGTCGCTGAGCAGCAGCAGCAGCCGCCGCTGGCTAACATACAGTTTAAGGCCTTCGTGTGAGCAGCCCAGGGCAGCGCCTCGCACGTCCTCCAGTAGAGGAAGCGCTCTGCTCTGTTACCTGTGCGATTTACGGTGTCGAGGGAGGGCTCGGGGGAGCGGCGCTCCACGCTGGAAGCGTTCCGCAAAGAGTTTCTGGAGCGTTTTTTTTAATGCCCATCACTCTCACAGAGCAGATTTAGGTTGTGTGGCTTAAGATGCGCTTTTTAATGCTTAAAGAAGAGTCTAGAGCGTTCTATGCAAAGGGCCCCCGCAAAGCGAGGCGGACACAACCTTTATCACTGTAATGAGCAAATGCACCCTGAAGGTCGTCTCGCAGGGCTCCTCATTTTCAAACAAGCTAGCGACCGACCGCCGAAGTGACAAGGTGTTCCAAAAGGTTGCAGCGAATTGTGATCGGTGTATCCATCGCTGTTCTCACTTCAAACGCCACGCTAGCCAAGCCGCACGTCAAAGCTTGGCGGGCTTAGCAACAGTATCTAAGGGGGGGGCGGGGCTAATGGGGCAAATGGTCAGTTTTTGTGGTGGCTACTTACAAACAACTTACTTTAAACAACTTCAGCGATGGCCGAACTCTTTAGACGTGGAGGCTTTTACTCTATTTGCCGCTGACTTTTATTAAATCAAGTAATGATTCATTTCTCACGCTGCAACGTGACTTTTACTCGCCTGTTTTATTTCTTTATTTCTTTATTTTTTAAGTGTTTCTTTTTATATTGCCCTGTGTTGCTTTTATGTGTTCTGTAAAGCACTTTGAGTTGGCTTATGATCGACAGACACAGCGGGTTGGGGGCATTTGGGCAGGCGATAGACTTGTTTCAGGTAAAACTGGTCGACCGGCATCAGCTGATTATTGATAAAAGCAGCCCGACTGACCAGCATGATACGCAAGCAGCAACTTAACACCAACTAAAACTCTTGTGTCTGCTGACGCCCAGTGGTTTAGCCTCTCACCTCGCTGCAGCGGTGCAGGCGTGTACTCCAGGGCGTGCCTGTGCACCGTGACGTCACTGTTACGGGGGTGGTTACCGGTGCAACAGCACGCAGGGGTGAAACGAACTAATCGGCGTGACATCACAGCGTCGCCGTCAAGCCTAAAGATACTTCTGCAGGACTCTCATTGTCAAATGCTAACCTCTGTAGCAAGGTGAGACATACTTGCGGCGGCTGTGGCTCGGGAGGTCGAAGCATTGCCGCGATTGATCCCCGACCCCTGGTCACATGCCGAAGGGTCCTTGGGAATCACGCTGAACCCCAAAATGACTCCTAAAGGCCACAGGAGCAGAGTTGGGTCTTGAAGCTGGACCGTTTGAAAGGTGAATTTAAAAGTTCTTGCAACTGTTTTACGTGAAATGTGACGTTATTGTTTCTGTCACTGTGGAGAAGAACGGACTGGATTCAGTTCTGTTTGTCATTTAGCTTCAGCAGAAATCCCCTCCTCCGTCATTCAGGGTGGGACTCCCTCTCTCCTCACCTTTTCTCCTCTCCTTGTTTCCTCTCCTCCCCTTTTCTTCCCTCCTTTCCTTCCTCCCTCCCTTCTCGTCTGCCTCATCTCTTCTCCTTCTTGACATCGCCCCTTTCTTCTCTTCTCTGTGGGTGGGGTTCCTTTCTTTTCTTTGACCTTCTCATTGCTCCTCCATCACTCCTCCTCCCTCTGTATCTCCTTCCCTCGATTCTCTTTTGTCTCCTAAAATGTTTATTGTACTTTCTCCCCTCAGTGTCTCTCCTTCTCATTCTTTTATTATTTAATGGCTTCCTTTTCTTCTCTTCCTCTTTGGCTCTACTTTTCTGTCAATCTCACCTTTTTCTTCCTTTATTCCTTGACTCCTTCCCCCTTTTCTTTCCTTTCTTCTCGTATCCTTCCTACCTTTTTACTTCCCCTCCCTCTTACCTCCCTCAACCCCAAACTCCACAATCCCTTTTTCTTGCATCTTCTCTTCTTTTCTGCTACTATCATTTTTCTTCCCTTCCTTACTTGTATACCTTTCCTTCCTTCCTTCCTTCCTTCCTCCCTCTCTCCATCCCTCCCTCCCTCCCTCCTCGCAGGGTGTGTTTCTGGATCCGTCTGTACCGATGACTGAATCATGACTAACTGCTGTGAGTGTATACTTGAGTTCATTCCAAACAAGTCTTTAAAACAGATTAGAAAAATTCATACCTCATACTCCCTCCTCCTCTCTGCTGTCACTCCACTCGATTCTACTCCGTCTCTATTATCACTCTGTTCAACCCGTTTTATTGTACTGTAACGTTATTTTAAACTTTATTTTTAATCTATTTGACCTATGTGGACATTCAGCGCTTACACTTCAACTAACATTTCAACTGCTGTCGTGCTTACTTCAACTGCTTTCAGCGGCTTCACATCTTCTGACATTTCGACTGCTTTCATTCCTTTGTCTGCAGCTGACTCTTCCAACGGCACTCACTGCTTACGCTCTGCTTACGCTTCCGCTGAACGCTGCTTTTATCTCTGTAGTGACAGTTCAACTACTTTCGGCATTTACACTTCTACAGAAACTTACATAATGGCTGCGCACACTTCGATTTTGATTGCTTTCATCGTTTGCAGTTCAACTGACATTTGAGTTGTTTTCACTCTTACACTTCTGCTGACAGTTTAACTGCTTTCAGCTCTTACTCTTCTGCTCTCAACTACTCTCAGCACATACAAACTGACAACTCAACTTCCCACAGGGCTTAAACCGAAGTTTCACATGCTTTGAGCGACTACACTTCAACTGACATTTTTAATGGCTGTCACTGTTTACACACCAACTGACACTTCAAGTGCTTACAGTGTATGCCTCGACCATCTCCAACTCTTCGACTTTGACTGATAATTCAACTGCTTTCAGTGCTTCCATGTCAACTGAAAGCAGATAGTTACTTTTCATAGCTTACACTTACAGTAATCTAAAATTTCAGTTCTCTTCTTACAAACCGACCGCGCCCTTTCACTAAACTTTCTTTAGCTCTGCAAATTACATTTCAGTTACTTAAATTGTTTGTAGTTCAACTAACACTTCCATTTTCATCTCTCACTCTACAAATGACACTTCAGCGGCTTTCATCGTTTACATGTCACCTGACATCGACTGGCATTTCAGCTGCTTCTCAATTCGGCCGACAGTTTGACTATTTCCAGCGTCTACATACAAACTGACAACTCAAGACTATTTCAGTGCCTCAGCTGACACTTCAACTCCTTTAAGTGCTTCAGTTCAAACTGCAAAGTCTATACAGTAATGCACACCCAGAATTTAACATTTTAAGACATTTTACAGTGTTTGCACCTGCAGTTTTCAGCATAAGCAAGCACACATTTGTAGTTCTAGAGTACCTTTTCGCCTTTATCCTGTGTTGTTGTTTTTTTTTAAAAAAGTGTTATTCAAACAGAGCCTCCTGCTGGCTCACGGGTTCCTCTGCTCTCCACTCTCTGAAAAATAACAACAGTAAGAAGAACATGTGGTGATGCAATCCGCCTCAGCTGCTCTGTTTCCTGTAGGACTGAAGTCAGTCAGAGGGGATTTACCGCAGCTCAGTTCTTAACTCCGTCTCAAAGTTTCTTTACCTCCTCCTGGAATTCAAAGGTCCAGTGAAATAGATTCCTTTAGATGAGTTCAAAGGTAAATTCGAGCCATTTAAACTGCATCCATGACACCTACTCTACACCCACCCTCCGAGCTATGATACAGCTGCAGGTGCTTGAAGCTTTTCTTTATTTTAGGTGTATTTCTGAGGCTAGGCTAACCCCTTCCTTGACTCGAACTTCTCATTTAACACACAAGCACACAAACAAGCACATATCCCAAAATGTCCAACTGTTCCTTTAAGATGAAAATAATTGAAGTAAGGAAGAAGGAAAAACAGGGCAGATTTAGTGAAGGGGCCATCAGAAGGGACATCACTTGCTTATTTGACATTTACAGCTTATTGAACTCTGCCCTGGATTCATTTAAGAAACCTGATCTTAAATGGTGAAATGAATGTAAGACTTTTTTTAAATCTTCTGACGTCTTTACAGTTAGATCATTCATTTCAACACTTTTCCCAGACAGGAGGAGCTTCCGTTCTTTCTGTCTTTGTCGCTTTGAATTAACTGTGGTGTGGAAGTGTTGATGTTTGTCCTCCCAGCTGGTGGTTTACAAGAAAAGGGGGGAAAAAAAGTCCAGAAAGTATTCACTCTGAGGCTCTTAGGTTATCACTGGTGTGTCCCCAGAACGGGAATATCTACAAGATCCTGCAGACTTTTCTTTCTAAAGTTCTCCGCATGCTCTGTGTGGAGACCTGTGTGCCATCACCTTTGCAGGTGTGTGCACACTGTCTGCAAACAATCAATGTGTACACACTCACACGGGAGTTGCCATTGCTTTTGGCCACTGCAGTGGACGCTCTGGACACATCTTTCTTGCAAGACCCAGGAAGGCCACTGTAGAAGAAGGAAGCAGCTGGATGGGTCTGTTCTCTGTTAGCTCTTTCACAGTGGTTGCATTTCGCCATTGTACCGCATGGGTTTTATTTTCTACTTGCCTTTTTGTTCTTCTCATCTTCATAAATACTTCTGTAAATGCAATTTTATACCACTTTTACACTGGACAAACAACCCGATGACCCCCGCTAACATCTGGCTTTTGTCTTCAGTGTGAAAGGGTTCAAGCGGCGTTCATTCCCGGGTCAAATGACTCTGCAGTAGTCACGGGTCTTTATCGGCTCCGATTGTCAGTGATGTAAACGTGACACCCGCATGGACAAGCCGCAACGCTCCCATCCGTTTCCATCTATATATGTCTATAAATGTTTCATCCATAGGTTTATGTAGTATTAGCATGCTAGGCTAACTGTCCGTCACTTGGGACTTTATATCCGCGCAGTGGCGTCTTTCAGAGCACACAAACACCGTGAATACACCTGTCACCTGCCCAGCGCGGTGCTGTTAACCAGAAACACACCTCGCTAGGCTCGCTAACGAGGCTAATGTTACTTTTACTGTAATGGAAAAAGCTTGCTAGCACTAGTGCTAGCTTGGCTACCCATGTCGGTCACCTAACCCTCAGCCAGTGGCGGAAGAAGTATTCTAATTCTTTACTGAAGTTAAAGCACTCATACAACAATCTAAAAATACTCAATTACAAGTAAAAGTGCTGCATTTCAGATTTTACATGACTAAAGGTACAGAAGTTTTGCCAGCAAAATTTAGGCAACTTAAAGTATCAAAAGTAGAAGTACTTGTTTCCCAAAAGATGATCCCCATCAGTGATATATTAAAAAGGACATTATTGGATTGTTAATACTGATCAACTTGTAAGCAGAATTTGAACGTTGTAGCTGCAACTACAAACATTTCATGTACTGTAGGTACTTTAATCCATTGGCTCCCAACTTGTAGTCAGGCCATTTCCAAAGGGTCACAAGATAAGTCTGAGGGGTTGTGAGATGTTTAAAGAAGAAATAACTGTTCCGCGACCCAAATTTGTCTGAATTTTTGTGACTTTTCTGGACTTTTTCTCCAATCAGAAACACCTGAATTATGACAAGGGGCCTCAAGTAGACATCGCTTTTTGTAATGAGAAACGATAAACACTGCAATCTTCATCAGTGTGTTGCATTTTATAAGTTGATCCTATGTTTTAAAAAATCTTAATCTGAAAAATAACAAGTTACCGTACGCGTTACATAAATGTAGTGAAGTAAAAAGTACAGTATTTCCCTCGTAAAAGTATAAAGTAGCATGAAATGGACTTACTTAAGTAAAGTACAAGAACCTCAAAATTGTACTTGAGTCAATGTACTTAGTTACTTTCCACCACTGCCCTCACCTTTCGCATCGTAGCAGTCTCTCGAGACAAAAAGCAAAATGCTGCTGTTTGGGCTCTACTTATTTTTCCTTTGAAAAGGAAAAGGCTCGTCTGTAGCTTTTTCTTTCCTTAAGAATGTGGCCCAACTGTACTCCCATTATTTACATCTGGCTGGGATCTGATCACAGCGGGAGCCAGATCACCCCCAGAGAAGCTGACAGATGAGAACACCAAAACTGGGATGGATTGCATTTTAACTGCAAAGCTTTCTGAATGTTTTTCCACCTGCATTAACGTGTTTTTCCTGATCCAGATACAGATTGCATATTAATACCAGCGGGATATGAGGTCAAAGTGCTTAACACCAGCATCTGTGCCTCTTTATAATAATCATAACCATAAATTGATCAGGGTTTGTGACGTCACTGAGATGTAAAACGTGGATCCGCCCACCGTTGGACGAACTGATGACTGGATACAGCTGGTTGCAGGAGACATGCTGCCATGTTGGAGGTTTTATCCACTGCAGCAGATGCAGGTTACGTTTCCTGAGTTACCAGATGATTTACCTGTTAATTTTTACCAGATTAGATCTTCCCATATGATCCAGGGCCTGGTGGACACAAAGAAAGTGATGGTGAAATGTTTAGCAGTAGAGATCGTCTCCTGGTGCCTCCAAACTCCTACAGATCTCCTACAACATGAAACCAGTGACACCAGTGAGAAAAAGAACAGTGACAAGAGTTAATCCAGTACAGACCAGAGATAACCGTCAAGCCTGTGTGACTACAGAAAGTATATAGTGAAACCAGTAACACCAGTACAACAAGCAAAACCAATAGAACTGGTAAAACCATAGACCAGTGAAGCCCAAAGACATACAGAAAGCAGCAAGACCAGTTAAACCAGCAAGACCCGTATACCCAGTAAAACCATAGACCAGTGGAACCATTGAAACCTGTAACAGTGAGATCACTGAGATCAACGACTTCACTGTAAGCAGTCAGACCAGTTACCACACTGAAAGTAACGGAACCGATGCGTCGAAATCAGTGTGTCACCAGGGACGCCAGTGACACCAGGGACGTCAGGAAAGAAGCCAAAAGAAACCAGTAAAACCACAGAAAAGCGAACGACCCAGCGAACCCTGTGAGATTAGTGAACCACTGAGGACCAGTGGAACCGGTAGCACTAGTAAATCTAGAGACCAGTGACACCAGTGAAACCAGTCAGAGCAGTGAGAACAGTGGAGCCAGTAACACCAGTAAAACTCAAGACCAGTGAAACCAATTAACCCAGCGAGACCAGTGCAAACATTCACATCCATCAGATCAGTGACACCATGTGACAACAGTAAAACCACTGAACCCAGCAAGACCCCGGTGAAACCAGTACCCCCGGGGTCCCGGGGTACTGGGCGAGGCTTTTGCAGACTGGTGAGCGTTCGGAGTCGGTTTGTGAAGGATTGACATCGTCTCTAAGGAGTGGTCAACTTCCCGCATCCATGACATCACATGTGCAGTGCAGACAGGTCCAGGAACAGATGATGATGGTGATAATGGGTTTCACGCACACACGCACACACACACACAGGCCTGCTACGCTATGCGCTGCTCTGCTCAGATGTTGCATAATGTTAGCATGTGTGTGTGTCAGATTTGGCTCTTGGGCCTCGAACTAATCATACTCTGAAGGGCTAAGAGGGTCCACACCCTACACACACACACACACACACACACACACACACACGCAGGCTCATCTGTTAGCCATTAGCAGCCAGTCAATGACAACAGAATCACATGGGCTGGGCTGGAGCGCACTCACACACAATCACATACTATTCATATGATGTATGGATCTGTGTGTGTGCACATTGCCAGGCCCATCACAGTGCAGCTGTGAGGTATGGAGGATTTAACGCTCGGCCCAGTTTAACATCAGTGTGTAACTGAAGGAGAAATCCAGTCCTCCCTCTCGTCTGCACTACTGTTTCGTCTCTCCTCCTTATTCTTGACTCGCCCTCGTGCAAACTGCTCTCCTGTCTGGTTTTCTCTCCTGTCTTGCTCTCCCTGTGCTGATTTACCTTCTCCTGATAGCCAGAGAAGTGTTCCCTCCCCTGTTCATAAATGATAACCCTTCCCCAAGTCTGTGTTGTAAAGATTCAGCCTAAATTTGGCCCCTTTGATCAAACATTCGTCCGTTTCCCACCAAACGGACCCTCAGAACTCCCAGACCAGGTGGGAAATCCAATCCCTCCAAACTGGTCTCCTCCCAGCTGGTTGTGTCCAGACTACGTCCACAGGGAGGCATCCTGATTAGAGGCTGAACCAGCAGCAAACTATCCCCGTGAGAACTGGAGCCAACTGTCAGAACAACATCATCTGCAAAACGGAGCAACTTTAATATACCAATAAGGGCAATACTTCTAATTTCCTCACCTTAATCGCCTTGTTAAATATACTCGTTGAGATTATGGGAACAACGCCAGCTGGTCACAACCACCACATGTGTGATGTAAGCCTCCAAACAACGGCGGGAAGCTGGTTCCTTCCTCCATTGCACTCCGTGTGCACGTTCCCTTCTTGGTGCATAAGCCTGGCTGTATGGAGGAGGACTGGACACGGCGAGCAAAGATGACGCCCTATTCAAACTTGCTCACTGGGTGCACACGCCGAAAAAGCATCCGTGCTAATGCTTCACTTTATGGGGCCCACAGAGCATGCTCAGTAGCGTCATCCTGCAGGGCGCCCCACGCACATGAACGGGATAAAATAATTTCGTCATACGGCTCAGCTACACCTTCCGCGTGTTAACTGACCGAAAGGATCAAATTCTGATAATAAAAAGGGTAAATTCGGGGGGGTTGCAACGCTCATATAAATGTAGTCACCCTTTCCCACTGACTGTGTATGGGGAGAAATGCATTTTGGGCCAGCGTGCGTCACGTGGTGAACGTGGAAGTCGCCGTTCCTGGGGGTTTGTGGGTGACGCAGAGGTCAGTCAGCTCGTTATCGTGCTGCTGGCGGCGTCGGTGCATCGTCTAAACATTTTTTTGCTTCTCCGGTTTGTCTCGAGCTGAACGGCTGAAAGAGAAGTGACGCCTACAGGCTGAACAATTAAACTCACCGAAATAATTTGCGATGTCTGCACGCGTTTGCACACTGCGTTTACCCAGCACGAACGACCAACGTACTGACTGTACAGACGCAAGCCAACCCGGCCTTTCCCCCTCTCATCTTTGTACAAGTGAAGCCTAAAAGCTTCAGGAGAACGGTTGCGTCTTTGCCCCAACCCACACTGGCTAACGCGAACTTGCGTCTTTACACGTCCGCTCGTGTCTTACCTGTCCAAGTGAGAGTGGAAGTGAAAGGCTCCTGCCCAGCTGGAGAGGAGAGGAGTAACCTGACTGAAGTTCACCAGCATCAGCACTGAACTCACCCGCAGAGCTGCATGAAAATGGGAAACTCAGATCAGATTTCAATGTACATTTCTGTACATTTGGCTTTCCATATACATCAAGTGTTGTTGTACCTGCAGAGACTTTTCTCATTGTTTTATGTAAATATTAACACTTTTTAAATCTACACACGCTGTACACATATATGTATACTGTCATATACACCTACCCCATGTATATAAAGCCACTTGTTACAGTAATCATGTTTATTTCTGCACCACTGCACTAACTGTCTTACAAATGTTACTGTGGTTGTTTTTTGTACTTGATATATATACTGTATACTGTATATATATATATGTTGCACATAGTAGCTTGATGTTTGTCTACCTTGTCGAGCTTGCCCTTGCCTTTAGCCATATTTATGTCTATTCGTGTGTTTGTTCATAGAGAGCCACGAAGTCAAATTCCTCGTGTGTGTACGCACGCCGAGCCAGTAAAGCTGATTCTGAATCTGAGACGGCCTCGTCTCTCACAGGATCTCGGCCTGTCTCAGCGAGGAGACTCCTCACATCAGCGCGAACATGAGCAAACTTGTTTTGGCTCGTCCGCACCGCCCAGCTGGAGCAGACTGCAGGACAAAAGAGCAAACTGACACCGGACGCTCCGACTCCACCCGGCAAGTCTCACATATCTGGGGGAAGAAAAAGATCTGGACGTGATTCACTACTACTCTGTTGTCTGTCTTGACTTGTCATTTGTCCTTTGGTTGAGGTCTCGCTCCCAGTGGGTTTAGATGAAGGTTGATAAGCCATTAACAACAGTTTTTTCCTGGAACGTGTTAAAAGGAGAAGTGGATGATTCAAAGCTTCCTTCTCTTCCACTCTTTTTCTTTTTTTTTTTTTTAGGGGATCAGTTTATTTAAAATGCAAAGTGCCACGAACCAAATGAAAGAGTTTTACAGTGTTCATTTTGGCAATTCTGAATCACTTGTTGTCTTTCGAAAGCATGTTTTAGTCGCATTTTGATCATTGTTAGTTTTAGCCAAGTTTGAGTCTAAGTAGTCACGTTTACGTCCAAATGTTGTGCAAATTTGAACAGAATCCACTTTATCCACTGCTGTTGTGTGAATGTGAGCTCATTGGCTGATGGGGGCAAACAGCCGGTGGAGCTAATTCCCTGGTCGCTGCCACTAAACCATCAGCAGAAAACGAATAGGACGCGGCGAGAAGACGTCATTAAAAGAGCTCCAAACGATGGAAAACCGTGTGGGGAAAAACATGATGGAAACATGACATTCCCGTTAGCGTCATGTGTTAACGTGAGGAAGGTTACAGCCTCCTCGGCGCGCCACACAGGCCTGATGCTCTCGGCTCTTCACGCTTCATGTCCGTCATCATTTATTCACAGAGTCTGTTTCCGTTTGCATTTTATCAATACACCAACTTTTAAACCTCAGCCAAGAAGAAAAACCTTTCTTCTGTGCGAATATCCGGTGGATGGAAACGCACTTAGTTTTTATACATTTTTGATTTTTATTTTTAAGCTGCGTTCACGTTATATTGGAGTCATCGGCGTGGAGGAAGATAGTCGCACACTGGTAGCCACGATGCAAAATAATTTACCAACGTTTCGACATGACATCCTTCGTCTGGATACTGATGTGTCGAAACGTTGGGAAATTATCAAAACATTTCTTTGCATCGTGGCTACGAGTTAGCGAATTTCTTTCCTCCACACCTTCACGTCAACATTTCAGACGTTTATTACAACCAGGTACTCTCCGATACTGCCAACGCGGACATGCCTGAAACCCAAGCGAACACGCCTTGAGCTGTCTGATGTGTGTGTGTGTGTGTGTGTGTGTGTGTGTGTGACAGTGAGGTCAGGACACACATGTGCCGTGTCTCCCTGCAGACCGTCAACACGAGGCCGGTGTTACGGAGCAAACGGTGACCCCGAGGATTCAGTTTCATACATTTGCCCCCGCTGCTTCCTTCAACACACGCACGCAGAGGAATGTGTTGCCCAGTGAAATGTGAGCCTGTGGGCACAGCTGGGCGTGTGCTATGATGGGATGTACGTGGCTGGAAGGACGAAAACGCGCGCGCGCTTCAGCGAGCGTTCCCACCGCCGGGCACAGGCTCCACCTGCATCCGTGCGCGCACACACGTAAATGTCGGGGTATAGTCTCTAAATGATTGTATGAGTTCATGGTTAGGTGAAAGCATTTTTAAAAATGGTTTTCCGATATTTATATACCAGCTTCAAACTACTGTACATGTACAACGTCTACAAATACATGAACGCACACCTGCCGATGCACATCTACAGTTTCAGGATTCATTTCAGTTCCCTGAACTGATCGCTTGACCTGGAAATCGATCCGGTCCAGCATCATAAAGCCGTTTCACTGCTCTTATATCTGCTCTGAGGAGCGAGGAGGAGTCCTGGAGGAGGCTTGAGCGAGGGTACA
>CM022479.1:29296902-29326129 GCA_011952105.1 Coreoperca whiteheadi
ATAAAACTGGATATCGCTTCCTCCATTTTGGACTCTTTATTCCTTCAAAGGTCAGTGAGGTCAAGACGGCCTGCTGGACGGCCCACAGCGCACATTCCCGCGTTCACTGGAGTTCAAAACTGCAAAAATAAAAATGCATGCGGCTTCACTTCACCTCTACCAGCGAATCCACTACTCGCGGTGATTCCATTGACATGAATTGTTTTCGCCATTTCAAATGCCGATGCGACCAGGCCTTCCAGCAATAAACACGTTCCCCCCAATTTCAGCGCTGGAAAGGTGTGAGAGACGGGGGTTTCACACACTGTTTGTCAGTCTGATAAACACTTTGATTGAAGCCTACTGACGCCTTTAAACTGACGGGCGATATTCTATTCTAAGATGATTATTTTCTGATAATATTTTGGTTTAATATTCCTTAATATCTTATGGTCAGTGTTATAGTTACTCCTGACCTGCAGCACTTGCTTATGTTTCTTTACACCTTTTTATATTTCTATTATGTTCATTGTTTCGAACCAAACATACCAAAGCTAATTCCTCGCATGTGTAAACTTACTTGGCGATAAAGCTGATTCTGATTCCGATCCAGCTGTGCAGCCGTCATCATCATCATCATCATCATCATCATCATCATCATCGTGACGTCGCTTGTCATGACGGGAGGAGACGTGAGAGGAGTGCAATCGCATCTTGTCCCTGCACCTCTCTCTTGTGTCCACGGTGGGAGGAACCAAGATGTGGGTGAGGGAAACGTGGCGGCGATGAAGGGAATTCCAGCGTACGCGTACAGTCTGACATCACGCCATTCAGAACTGGCCAATGGGAACACTGGATTTGACTCAGCTGTTATTGGTATTATTCCTTCTGCAGGTGCTACTGCAGTAAACAAGAGAAGTGAACTAGTTGGGAAATGATAAGTTAGTTTTAGATATTCACTCTTTTCCAGCTTGTTTCTTACTTACAGTGTCAAAGTGGCCCGTTGTCTGTCTGTTGGGAACTTGTTACTTACAGATGGGACAGCTGTGACTCCCCCCTCCCTCCACCATGTGGTTCTCTCTCTTCATTGATCACAGATTTCAGACTTGCGGGTTTCTTCTTCTGGGGTGCTGTTGCCAAGCGACAAGTACAATACGAGCGCTGGAAACAAAGAAAAGCATCTAATGACACAGCAATCTTGAGTAACTAGCCCTTTCCAGAGCTTCCCCCACGTCTCACGGCTCCCGACGTGGCAAAGTTCTCCACGACAGCCTCCATGCGTTGATGGAGATCGTGAGGTGTCTCTGAAAGCTGAAAAGCTGTAAAGTGGACCTTAAGTTTCTTAGGATTACTTTGTCAAAAAGACATCTTTGTCTGTCAGTGAAACACAGTTTTCCAAAAACTTCATTGATTTAATTATTTTTCACCTCGCCCGCCGCTGTTCTCCGGCCTGTACGTCGCTCCCTGTCGCGCACCGGGTGCCACATATCAGGTAAGCGTTGTAGCCTGTCAAGTCTGTATAAAGCTGATAAGAACGTGTACATAACAGACACGGGATCTGTCCAAACTAGCTTCACGACTGCTGTGGTTAAGAAACCGCACCATAATCCAGGATCTCTCAACAACTGCAGACCAGTCCCCAAACCTTCCACTCTTTTCAAAAGCATTAGAAAGAGTTGCGTCTCGGCAACTTTCGGCACGGCAATCTTTTTGAACCTTTCCCATCTGCCTCTGGGGCCTGTCATTTCCCCTTTTCTCCGGAATAATCTTCCTGCTGGCATCAGACAGTCTGACTCTGCTGAGGCCTTTCAATCGAAGCTGACAAACCCATCGTTTCTTTGGTTCTCCTCTTCTGTGACTGTGGCGCCTGTCCTGTTTCCAGGTCTCTGTGGTGGCGAGGAGGTGACTTATGTGTTCTACATTTTGTCGTCATGATCACGACCTCCTGTTGAGTGAATCTGTTCTGTACACGTGACATCCGTCCTGGGAGAGGGATCTGTTGCTCTTCCCGAGCTTTCTTCCAGTTTTTCCCTGTTAAAGCGGTTTTTTGGGGGAGTTCTTCCTCATTCGGATCGAAGGTCTGAGGACAGAGGGTGTCGTATGTTGTACAGATTGCAAAGCCCCTTGAGGCAAGTTGTGGGCTGTATAAATAAAATTGACTAGAATGAAAGAAAACCATTACTGTAACAGAAGAATGAAGCCGGCACAGTGACATAGTCCACGTCTGAAAAGGGCCTGGAGGTACTTTAGGTGGAAGGAGCTCCTGCTGGCCACCTGGATGCAGCACTATTGTGTTTTGCGCCATTAACTGACAACTCCTGGAGCGTGTCAGGCTCTGCTTGGGTCAAATACAGCATCACCATTGGTCGGTTTGCAAGTTGCCAGTATGGCGTGCAGCTGGTATTAAGGAATACAACAGAAAATCAACAAGAGCAAACATCAAAAAACATCCATTTGCAGTGGTTTAGAGCTCAGAGGCCCTTCATACCACAACAGAGCAGACGACAACGTACGTGAGTCACACGTATCAGTATCAGCTGGCCGATGACTCAGTGTGAGTCTGCGTGTGTGCGAGCTTGAGTCCATACCAGACTTCCCCACATTTCAACAATCTTTTCATTGATAGAGAGAGAGAGAGCGAGAGAGACAGAGAGAGGGGGGGGGGGGGCAGCGAGAGGAAGACTTTGTCTTATCTTTTCACATGTTTTGTTCCTCTTTTTTTCATTTTAATGTGAGAAAAGTGTGATATTAAAAGTAAGGCATCAAAGAATATGACAAGAAAAAACAAACAACACAACAGCTTTTGTGATGTGCACAGTAAACAATGGAGGTATTGATATGAATAAATGAGATTTCTTTGCAATACATTTCATTTCATTATATCACCGTATGCAGGAGAGCGGCGTTTCAGCAAAAAAAAACACGACGTCTGTTCACGCTCCAGTGGCAGCGCCCCCTTGTGGCCGCAGGGGGGAGCAGAAGAAAGGAGGTGGAAGGATCTCTTAAAAGGCCTTTATGTATGACTCTGACTGATGATGGAAAGACGTCCTGTTCTGTTGGGGGACGGCAGAAAAACCACAAGACTGGCGGCTCGGTTTGTTACCTGCAGCCACGACACACGATGTCATTAACGGTACATTTTCTTACACAACCACCACACTATACTGGTGCTATAATCACCATTTCCTTCTCTTTCTTTATGCACGGTTTCCATTTAAATGCTTTGGCAACGCTTTTGTATTTCAAAAGGACTTTCAAGTCTGATTCAAATCAACACTCGCGCCCACATGTACATGTTGAAAGAGTGATTGGTGTGTGTGATCAGTCCTCCCGTCCTGTGCTGTTCCCTCCCTAACGCAACTGTGTTGTAAGAGATGGAGGACAACGTCAACAGTGCTCCTTCTGTATGAAAATGGCCTCTAACGTTGAGTTAAGATGAGGCCTCAACAGTGTGCGACAGTAGTGCAGAAGTAGGAGTTGTTACAGTCCTTAGGAGTCCTAGGAGCTGTGTTTCCATCCACCTGCTTTTATGCGCATTTTCAGTTAAATAGTGGTTCGTCTGAGGACTAAAAGTTGAGTATGAATGAAGACCAAACGGACGCAGAGTCAGTGGATAAACGATGACGTACATGAAGCGCGCGGCTGAAAGCGAAGAGCCGAAAGCATCAGATCAGTGTGGCGCGACGAGGAGGTTTGCTCCTCACGTTAACGCACGAAGCTGACAGAAGTTTCATGTTTCCATCGCGTTTTCCACATTTTTTCCTTCCATCGTCTGAGCTCTTTTAATGACGTCGTCTCGCCGTGTCCTCCTCTTCTCCTGCTGATGGTCTAATGGCAGCGGCCGGAGAATTAGCTCCACCAACCAAGGGTTGCTACGTTCACACAGCAGCAGTGGCTGGAAAACAAGCATTCATTTTATCACGGTTTTATCTGGAAATTTGGATTAGATTGCCTCTAAATCTGGATGTAAACTTGGGTAATGTCTGTGGGAACAGAAAGAGGAACTTTCTGTAACTTCAGCAGTGACATTAAAAGATACGAAGCCACTTCATTTGTCTAACTACACAAGCCTCATATGAACTTCGACTAATCCTTAAGTCATTTTTGATTCAGCGGACTGTCGATTTTGTCCTCACATCTCGCTCACGGTGCCGTCCTTTTAGGATGGGAACGCTTAACGGCCAGGACGGACAGGAGGAATGATTACAGTGACCGTGGGCATGCGAGCATTGTTTAAGGACAGACTGACAGACTGTGAACCTTTCCTCCAAATGCACTTGTGGTGCCATCCTTTAACGTCCTTTAAAAGTATCATTCCAATAGAGCAAACTGAAGTTGAAGAAGGGGGAAAGAAAGAAAGAGGAAAAAGCTGGAGCGAGGGGGGAGACAGAGAGGGAGAGAACGAATGAGAGGAGGAGGAGGTTGACATGGAGAATATGGAGAGTAAGAGGATTGAGGGGGGGGTGTGTTTGTTGTGCGTACCAGTCGGTGCAGTATGTGAAATGTGAACTGTGGACTGTGTGTGTGTGTGTGTGTGTGTGTGTGTGTGTAGGGGAGGATCCTCTCTCTCTTAAAGTCGGCTCAGAAAGAGGGAGATCGGCAGAGCTGAGAGTGAGAGGCACTGAGGAGGGAACACACACACACACACACGTTTACTTACTCTTAACACACACATAGAGACACACACACTCACACAGACAAAGACAAGTGGCCTATTGTGTACACACACACACACACACACACGCACACACACACACACACAGATAGACAAACACATAAACACAGATCATTCAAACACACACACACACACACACACACACTTCGCTGGACTCTGGACTGACCACTCAAGGATACATCCCTCAGGACTCTGTTTCCCATCATGCACCAGCGGAGCCTCTCGGGGCTCCAGGGGGTCTCCACTCAGCGGGGGGCCTCGACCGGAAGGACTGGCCAGGATCGAGCCTCGTGGAGCTCGAAGCTGAGGAGGGGGTCCGGGCGTCGGTGCCTCTGCCCGCCGACGGGAGCTCCTCTCTGGGCATGGCTCCTGCTGGGGGCCCTGGTGGTTCCTGGAGCCTGGAGCTTTCTGAGCGAGGAGCAGGAGGAGCTGCTGGTGGAGCTTCATAACCACTACAGAGGACAGGTTTCCCCCAGTGCCTCGGCCATGCTGCCTCTGGTAAGACACCTGCACCCTGCAGAGCTTAAAATACCACCATGCAGGGTATTTCAGGACAGCTTCATGTCATCAGCTTACATTTCATTGTGGTGTTTTTTTGGGCATAAACGACAGCAAAAAATTGACCATCAAACAATTGAAACCAGTAAACAAGGTGAGAGTGATTTAAATGAGCTAATATTGTCCATTAAACGTCAGACATGGGATCATCCTCTGACGTGACAGTTTCCTCCCTGATTACAGAAATACAGGCAGGGGAAACTGTGAAGCCATTTGATTGCCTGTGTACATTTTAGTAGTTAGTAATTGAATGTACAAGTTGTGTTTTTTTGTGAAGTAACATTTACATGTCTGCACAAGCTTTGAGCAGTCACCTACACAAGTATACTGTCTGAAGACTTTTCCCCAAGTGGTAAGAGATGGAATTGAAATCGAGAAATCAGTGAGACGAACATCCGCTTTGCCTGGGTTTACGAGATATGCACTCCAGAGGACAAACAGGGAACAGCAGCTGTATTAAAACCTGCCCAGACAGACTCCAAAGAACTGAAGATGAACGTTAACTCAGACTAAAACTTGTTTCAACCAAACGTGATCTACGTTACCAGACACTAACAGTAATTCTGGTACTGTGATTTTGTAACTTCGGAACGGTAAACGTGTCATTAGTCGTGGGAAGTGACTAACGCAGCTGTAAAGATGACTGTAACTTCACTAAATCTTAACCTGTCATCTACATGCATCATCATGATGACTAATCCAGCCGTTAACAGGACCAGCAAACGATCAGCTAGCGATGAATGCACACTAGAAAACAAGAGGTTCGTACGACGTTGGAAATCTAAAATGTTTATTGTGCTTGAGCTTCCTCACCGGAAGCCGGCCGTCATAGAGAGATGGGGGAAGGCCTGACGTCGGTTCAAGCGCACGTATTCAGACGGTCTCTCCCAGAAGACATCCACAGGGTTGCACTCAATTGTTCATAAAGTGACAGAAATAGTTGAGTCGAAGAGAGAGAAGTTCAAACCTCCGCACAGCTGACCATTCACAGCGTGAAGTGGCAGTGAATGTCGGATTTACGGTTTTGGAAAGATAAAAAAAAACAAGTGGATGGACGCAGGGTTTCGGATGCTGTTCGAGCAGTTCTAATGAACCACCATCAGATTTATGGTCGTATTTTTGCTCTGATTTATTCAACAGTATCGTGAAGGACAAACACAATATATAGTCACCCAGTCAAAGTTCTCTCTGTTACCCGGTGTGCCATCAGGTAACCCTGATCGTTCAGGTCACTTTCACACCCTGGAGTTCAGTTCAGTTCGTCCAGACCACGAACCGGTTCGTGTTCACGCTGACTTTTTACAAACAAACAAGAGCTGTAAACAGGTAACTCATTGACTGAGGTACTTGTTCTTGACTATTTCCATTTTCTTCCATGCTTTATAGTTCTACTCCACTACATTAACCTAAACGAACCGAACTGTTTGAACTGCTCCAAACGTGTTAAATGTGAAAGCACCCTCAGTGGGATTTGGTTTGTGGTGCTCCTCATAGTGACATGGTTATTCAGTATAATCCACTCATTTTGACACTGGGGTTGGCAGGCAACCGTTGCTAAACGACAGTTTCATTGAACTTGTATTTGACCAGAAAAACCCGTGGTGCTGAAGCGTTCTCGCCAGGATAGGCGGCAATGACAAAGAAGCACAGACCAACAGCACAAAGCTAGTCAGGCAAAACATGTCGAACGATCAGAATTAAACAAAAAAGCATCAGTAAAATCATAAAGTTGTCGATAAGAATCATAGAAACGATCACAACCTGAAGTGGCACCTTTAAGACTGAGAGCAGTCTGACGCATTCATTACGAAGACAAAAGACAACTATCAAACAATAAACGAATGAGCATGCAGAGACCAAACTAGCACAAGACAACGACAGCCTGAAGAGAAAGCATAGAGTCGATTTAAAGGCCCAGAAAGAGGCAACTTTCAAATTAACTGTAGAAGGTTTCAGCCGGAGGCAAGAGCAGAAGTTTTCAATGAAACTGTTGGTTCATCCGGGGGAACCCACAGACCTCAAGACCTCAAGACGTCACAGACTTGTCATTATACTTGGAAAGAGACGCTGCTGTTGAGTTTTAGTAATCTAATTTCGTAGCATTAGCAGCACCACGAATCTGCCGTTGAGCTTTATTGTAAGGAAATGATCGGATATCTCCGAACCACAGTCACTCCGAAGTCACACTGGAACTATCTGGAGGGATCACACTGTGGGAAGGACAAGAAATATGTTTTTTTGGGTGACCAGCCCCGATTAAAGAAGTAGATGTATTTATAAAATTTCAACATGAACATGGCCATTGCAACAGCTTGTAAAGCAAATCATTGCTGGCTCTGTGAGCGGCTTGAAATTAGTCTCTTGTGAAAACTCAGGCAACAACATCCTGGGCATGGATCTGCTCGGGGACCTTTGCTGCCTGTCTTTGTTGTCATCTGCCTCATATTTCCCGTCATTCTCTACTTTTAACTGTCACACAAAGACAAAGAATGAATTAGGATCATCTTTAAAGGCACTCGCAGCCACAGAGCATCGGCAGATCGGTCTTTAAAGTAGCAGAGTAGGAAGAATCCTAAAGGTTTCACACTGACGGGACGAACGTTTGGTCGTACAAGACCGAAAAGGTGTTGTCTGTTGCGCTGTTCAACACTATGGTCCATGGCAAGATATCATGAAAACTACTTCCCAGATTGCAATGATATTTTCTGTAAATCTGTATGATCCCCAGAGGATGAATACCAGGGATTTCGGTGACTCCCTGAACTTTTTCTTTAGTGCCTCCATCAGGTCAAAGTGTCCCAGTTAGGGGTGGGCAGATTGTTACAACTGAGACTAAGTCTTGTTTTGAGTATCAAAGTGTCAATAGTATTGACAGGGGGAAACAAAGAAAGAAAGAATAGACACAGACCTGTTTCTCATTTGTAGTTTGTACTCTTTTAATAGCCGTGCGAGCAAGCTCATTGATGACCATGTTGGTCCAGACTGAAATAGCTCAGCAACTATTTGATGGATTGCAATGAATCGTTCTAGAGACGTTCGTGGTCCTCAGAGGATCAATCGCACTGAATCTTGACGATCCACTGACATTTTTTCTGTAGCACAACCAGCAGGTAATCGTTTCCACGAATCCAGTGAAATATCTCAGCATTCCTTCACACGTTCACGTTCCCCTCAGGAATGAACTGTGATAACCCTGCCGACCCTCTGACTTTCCATCCAGCGCCACCATCAGGTCGACGTGTTAACGTGTCCAGCGCTTTGGCATATGACCAAATATCTGAAGAACCGATGACGCTCCCATCCGCCTCAGCTGGACTCTGTGTTTACAGCTAATTAGCACATAATAGCATGTTAACACGCTGAACTAAGATGGGGAACATGGTAAACCTTATAGCTGCTAAACTTCTGCATTGTCTGTAGACTCTTGGTCTTGTTATCTTATGAAAGAGTGGCAATGATGCTGCGAACATCTCGTTCCTTCAGAGAAGACACACACACATTTTACTGACGGCTAAATGCTAATGAGCATTATTTCAAGTGACTTTACATGCATGAGATTTAGTAACTAAAAGAACGAAATATTCGATGTTTGGCAATTAATTTGCTGTTAGTGAAAATGTATTCTTACCTCGGTATCTAATAGTTCTTTTGTATCACTCATCCCGAGAACCAATAATACACAGAATATACCATTACCTAATATTCATAGTATAATTTTTTTAATTCAGTATACAAGAAATTAAAATACTTTCATGTTTTGTACTAACAGGAAGTGACATCTTTATCACTAATAACAAACTTCAACTTTGCAAACTACAATTTTGCGAAATCTGAATTTGAAAGCTGAACAAAGAGAAAACAAGATGTTTCAACAAAGATGTAATATATTATTTTCTAAGATGTTCTTGGAGACCACTGTCCAGCAATTTATTTTAATTGTCTCCAGCTGTGAGTTGCTCCCCCATTTCTGTTGTGCACTGTATTGCAGGATAACAGTGTCCATCAACAGCACAGTGAATTTAGTCTTTGTGTTCGTTCAAGTTTGTCTGAACCGTCCCGGGTGTGTGTGAGAGTGCTGAAGCTGCGATGGCAGGATGAGGTCTGGATCAAAAGCTGTGGTGAAAAAGAGGAAGGAGGCGGTAGATGAGAGAAAAAAAAAAAAAGGAGAAGAGGGAAGGAGACAAGAAAGAAGAAGTGCAAAGAAATAAAGCTGTCTGGTCTGTTGTGTCACATGTTGTTTCTGTTCATATCTTTAGCTTTAGTCCACGACAGAACTGACACTAATTCCCTAATATACATTTTCTTTTTCTGTTTCGTTTTTTTCCGACTGTTTCCAGGACACAGAGGTTCTGGTGTAGTTTTCTGGCATTTATCTCGGACTCGCTCTGTCTTGCTCTAATTATCTTTGTTTGTATCTGGTTTTCGGGTCCCTCGTGTTTTTGCTGATGAAACCACTTTAGCAACGTACTCGTGTCGATTTTCTATTTCCCTTCACAGTTTTTTATGGTCACTTAAATCCTGAATATATATACATATATATATGTATACATATACAAACACTGAATATATATATATATAAATATATTCATATACTGCTGACGAGAGAAACTTTTTTCTTTGTTTTTCATAGAACAGTTTTGTTTAAAGCTTGATGAGTATTTCCGCACTGTGGTGTTACTACTTTCACTGAAGTACAAGATCGAGTACTTCTTCCATGTCGGGTTAGTACCTCAGTATGTAACATTTAGCATGTTAGTTGAATAGCATGTTAACATTTACCAAATTACCTTGATGGCATTATGTAATACTTAAGTATGCGACATTAAAGTTACTCTTTAAGTACAGCTGAGGGTGACGCCAGCTCTCGGGGTATCCTTCGAGGGGGACAGTTTGACCTGTTAGTGGCTTTAGACGAAGAGTCAGAGACTCACCACTGATACTGATACAGGACACTGGATTTCAGTCTGGGCCAATGTGGTCAGACCGACGGTCCGATATTGAACCTCACTGAAAATGAAATGATGTCACCACCTGGCAGAGACGTTATGCCGCTGTCACTTGGCTGTCCCGCCTACAGGGGTATTAAAGACCTGTTTAAACGTTTTCATGCCGCTGCTTCTGACTTGAGAGCAGTTTGTAACTCTCAGTTGGACTTTCAGGTGAACTGAAGGTCAGATTAAATCTCTGAGTCGGAGCTTCAGGCAGGTCGGGGCCGGCTGGTTGTTTTGGTTTGGTCGGTGGACCAGAGCGGAGCCGCAGCTGACTTAACTCTTCGTGGGGATGTGGTGATGACAGATTATGCCTTTATATGTATGGATTCAAAGCGTACAACAGCAGCATCAAATAACAGCTTCCAAAGCTGTTTTTGCGCTGCCATTTTTATCACATTATCTCATATTGTCATATATTCTCATATTATAAACTCCCCTTGTCATCAATGAGCTAGACAGGCTTGACCAAAGTGCTTGTTCAGAATACCTGAGGCCCCCCCGTGTAAGCGCTGATTGGGCATCCGGACCAGGTGAAACATGTCCAACAAACTGTGGAGATGACTGAGCACTCAGAGCTACGAGCCAGGAGAGGATGATCAGACGGGATTTCTCTTAAACCGAACACCTAGTGTCTTTTTCATATTTCATCAAGCAGAGATAAGTCTTTCAACATCTAACATAGAGGAGCATGTCTCCTACTTTTTATGCCTCTGGACAATAATCTGAAATCAGATGCACAAACAGTGGGGGGCAGTACATCAGGATATGAAGTGAGGTCAGCAGGAGACTCTGAACAACGAAAATCGAGGAAAGATTTTCACAAAACATTGAGTGATGACACATTGGCTTAAGGGGACACTATAGTCGGGTTTTTAGTTTCACTAGAGGTGGATGGGAACGCCGCTCGCTGGTCTGTATGTGCACCTCTTTGTTCCTGACTGAAGTATCTCAGCACCTTTTAGACTGATTGCCATTCAATGTTGTAGCATGCTGATGTTAGCTTTTAGCTAAAGCATCGCTCTGCCTATGTACAGCCATCACAGAGCCGCCGTACTCTTGGCCCTGGTTTTTGTTACTAACTGATCCAAATCTTACTTGTAGCCTTTTTTATTACTTATTATTTCTTGCTCTTGAGTGAGAAATGAAAAGAAGCTTCCTCTGGCTGATAGTTATTGCACACAATTAGATAGACTGGACGGCAGAGATCCATTTCAATAATCTCCCGCTTCACTTTTGGTGCCATAAAAGCGATATTCGCTCAGCGCAGCAGCAGTCTCCGAACACAAAGGGCTCGTCGGCACAGGTGAGCAGATCAGGATCGCCACTTTTTATGCGACAACCGCATTATAAAGGCACCAGAAATGCCGAGTAAATTACCGCCCGGGTTCCAGGAACAGACGGGTGTTTCCCTCTGCAGACTCCCTCCAGCTGATAACGTGAGTGTCGGAGGAGGAACGCAGCAGGGAAATCATCCTTGAAGACAGACATGGTGGGAGTCAGCACTCAGGGTTGAGCAACAGAGAAAGGGAGGCTGTTGGGAAAGAGCTGAGAGCCGACGAACACAATGTTTAGATAGCGAGAAATGAAAATTAGGTAGTGAACGAATGGCCACCCAGAGGAATGTGTGTGTGTGTGTGTGTGTGTGTGTGTGTGTGTGTGTGTGGAGCAGGAGAAGTCTCAGCCTGTCTCCGCCGGTATGGAAGCCCCACTGGGACATTTTCCATATTCATGATTTTAGTTTTCTACTTTTTGGCTGGCCTGGAGGGAAAGAGGTAGAGGGATAGGAGAAGAGACGGAAGGAAAGAAGGAGTGACGGAAACAGACAGACAGAGAGGAGTAAAGAGGGAGGAAGGTGGAAGGAGGAAGAGGAGCGAGGAAGGAAGGACGATAAGGCAGGAAGGACAGAGGAGAGGTGGGGGAGATAGAAGGAAAGAAGGAAGGAGGCAGAAAAAAGAGAAGGGGAAGAAACAAAGGAAGGTAGACAGAAATGAAAAGGGTAGAAGTTGTTAAATCGGGGGAAAAGGAGTAAGATGAGGTGGACAGAACTGGAAGAGGAGGGAGGTCAGTGTGCTGAACTGATTTTGTTGGCAAGAAAAAGAAAATGTTTGTAGAACGTAACCACAACCTTTCCAGTCAGATAAGGTGTTCAGAAAGGTGGACTGAGACCAGCAGAGAAAATCTCAGAAAAAACTGATAAATCAGCACATAAAAGTGGTCAGATAAAACCAGTTAAAACTGAGAATCCAGTTTAATATCAAACTGATACGTGTAGAAACAACTGAGGGACTATTGGAACCGGTTCATACAAAACTGATAGAGTAAGAAACCAGTCTGACCAGTTCAGATAAAACTGGTCTGTGCTACGTAGAAACAGCAGAGACACCAGTCCGACCAGTTCACACTAAACTGTTAGAAAGTGAGAAACCAGCCTGACCAGTTGAGACACAAATGACAGAGACTGACAAACCAGTCTGACCAGTTTAAATAAAGCTGGTCCGTGCTATATAGAAACATCAGAGAAACCAGTTCACACTAAACTGTTAGAAAGTGAGAAACCAGTCGGACCAGTCGAGACACAAATGATAGAAACTGATGAACCAGTCTCATACATTGAGACAGCAGAGAAACCAGTTCAAGACAAAACTGAAGGAAACCAGTACAACCAGATGCAACTAGTATGCATCTGGACTGCAGAAACCAGTCTGACCAGTCCAGATCAAGCGGGTGACACATGATTTCGCAGAACAAGCGTAATCTGTGGATTTAAACCGGCTCAAAGCTTCCTGCTGTTGTTGAGCTTAAAACAAACAAACAGTCGGCGTGATCACAGCCTCGGAGCCTGAAACAGAACCAGACCTGCAGAGAAGGAATGTAAATCCCCTCAGCAGGAGACACCGTGGCACTGCAGTACTGTACTGTTTACTATTTGTTCTCTGATATTTCATCCTCTGTGCTGTACTCGGCTGATTAGCGGTGCTTAGAAACCAATAAAAAACAAACCCAGAGGAAACATTTTCCTAAGCAGCTCGAGAACCAAATTTACGGGTTACAGCACCGCTCTGCGCCCAGCCAGCTCGGCTTCCATCACGGAGGGGCTCTGCAGAGCTGCCTGTTAGACGACACCTCGGGCTTCGGGAAGTGAAGCAACTCAGATTTTTAAAAAAAAAGTCCCGACCTGAGACTGGGCAGGAAAAAACAGGGAGGTCAACCTGGCAAAGAAAAAACAACTGAAATCAATCTGCACTGACAAAACATGGAAATAAACATGCTGAATCATAAATAACATAATGATGTAAAATTGGATTAAACCAAGTAGGCGGCATGATCGGTTAAAAACAATAGCATCCATTGTTCACGGGGATAAACACAGATCAGTTGGACTGCACACAGGCAGTTTATAGATTATGCAAATGTTGAAAATCTTAACATAACAGCCACCGGGTGAATACAGTCACATAATGTGTTCAGGTCAGCAGCAAGGTAACACACAAACGTGACCAATGAACAACGAACATGTGGTTCACGGGGACAAAAACATACTTAAAGTAGTCAAAGTAAAAGCCCTCATTATGCAGGATGGCCCCTTTCAGAATCATATATGATACATACATTATTGGACTCTAGATATTAAGTGTTTATCGCTTGAATGTTGCAGCAGGTGAAGGTTGGAGCCCATTTGAATGACTTTATATGCTGCTGGGTAGATGATTTTGTGTTAATCATCTAAAGCTGCAACGTAAACAAAGCTGTCAAATACCTGCAAATGTTTGTCTCCAAAATGGGGCGGGACTAGAAGTGTAAAGAAATGGAAATAATTTAGTAAAGTTCCTCGACATTGTACACAAGTGCCGCACATGAGTAAATGCACGTAGTTACTTCCCGCCGCTGGACGTCCGCGTGTGAACATCTTGTATAAGAGTCATTTATTCAGTGCTGAAAGCCAGAGAGCGTGCACCGTCGGTGTGTGCTCTATGAGCGCATGTACGTTACTGGGACACGGCACGTTATCACGTGTACAAATGTCAGTCCAGCGATGGTCGGTTAGCTGCCATCTAAACATCGCGTCCATCGCACGGATGCAAACGGCGCATGACGCTGTCACCCGGGACCTTTCCGATGAGACAGAGAGAAACAAAAATCAGCTGTTCACAGACCGGATGACCTCCAGTGTGGCTGACAGAGGTGACGGGGGGTGTGTGTGTGTGTGTGTGTGTGTGTGTGTGTGTGTGTGTCTACATGACCCGAGAGCCATAACACAGACCAGATGTTGAGCGAGCTCGGAGAGAGAGAGGAATGTGAAGGAGACCCCTGACTATTGTTTGTGCAGTGTGTCATCGCTGGACAAATAAACACACACACACACGCACACGCACGCGCACACAGGAATATTAAACCCAGGGCCGTGTTGTTCATTCCTTTGGTAGCGAACTGCGACTCCAAACACGACATGCCTGAGTTAGAGACGTCAATCGGTTCCGTTCAGTCCTGAAACAGTATATTTACTGTACAAGGAATTTGTTCTTATTGTCAACATGAAAACACCCAAACCAACAATGTTTGAGTCCGTCTCTCACCGCTGTCCGACTTCCTGTCTGCGGCTCTCAGCTGCGAGCCCGTTGGTTCCTGCTGAAGACGTAAATCTTTAAAAACGCCTCACAGATATACAGTTTCATGTTTAAAAAAGGCTCAGTAATGTCCTCAAACAGCTGCTCGCTGTGGTTCTTAAAATCAAACAAACAGGAGCAAACAGTGCATTTAGTTGGGGACTATTTCCAGCCGCGGATTAATCCACATGTGCAGTGAGTGTTTGGGGCAGCAGGACGGTGTGTGTGTGTGTGCGGGACTGGGTCAGGATAAACTACAGTGTGTGTGTTCGTGGTGATGGAGGAGCAGCAGTGAGGCTCGCCGATGTGGAGCTCTGAGGCCCAGAGGGGGGAGACCCACCGGGCTGTGACTCTCCCTCAGGACCCGTTAGGATCACTGCTGCTGAGTTGGCAGGAAGAAAATTACAGCATATCACCTGACTTATTTAAATAACTTGCAAATCACTGTAACAATCAGTCCCTATGTAGTGTTTGATGTCGCATACACTTCTTTCCACTTAAACACTCAAGTTTTTAACCACACACACGTTTGTAGTTGCATTCTTGGGAGTTCGGCCCAACCTTGGGCAACCTCTGGAGTCCGATGCAGGGAACTCTATTTGTAACAGGCCTTTTCCCGGCAGGCATTTGGACTTGTCATGGCAGGAGAGGCAGGTGTAATCGATGGCTCGGTTCCATCGGGTGCCCCAGTGAGCCGGCACGCACAGCACCAGCTCACCTAAAAGCAGCACGGACGTTTTTAACGCTATCAGTGACACGCCTGAACGTTTCCTGCCATGACGAGCCAAAGCGCCTCTCGTGGCAACGGCTCAGGTGCTTAGACTCTAACTCACCTGTACACGTTATCGCCGATGCAATGTGTATTTACGCGCGACGCTTCCTCTGTTCGTTGTCATTTATTTCTTGTTATTAGCTTATTGCTTATTTTAACTTGAATGTATTAACTTTCATTGAAGTGTAGTGAAATGTGTACATATAAGAACACACCGACGTGCGACGTTAAAAACAGGAACCTCGACTTTAGCTTCAGACAAACTGATGTGGCAGCTGCAAATATCGTGACTTTGAGAGCAAAGTTCATCTTCCTGAAGCGGTTATATCTCACAACACTGCGGAGACTTTAGTTCAAGATCAAGAACGTGGACACTGACCAGCCGCTGTTGCCAGTCTTTGGCTAAATGTGGACTTTAAATTGGGATAGTAATCAGGCTGCAACATATGGTAAACATGTATGATATATGATGAACATGCAATATATATATATACATATATATATCTATATACACACGATACGATGGGGCGGCTGTGAGCAAGTTACTGAACCCCAAAATGCTCCCGAAGCTGCGCTTTCGGTTTGTGAATGTTCTCATATGTAAGTCGCTTTGGATAAAAGCGTCTGCTAAATGTAAATGATACGGGGGTTTTTGAAAATGTTTGCCGACTCCTTCTGTTCGGAACGGCGTTATTCTAAAGTGGGCCATTCTGCACAATGAGTACTTTTACTTTGGGTACTTTAAGCCTATTTTGATTCTAATACTTTTGTACTTTTAAGCGTTTGAATGCAGGAGTATTTTTATTACACTGTATTATTGCTAAGAGGTCGGAGTACTTTTCCCACCACCTTAGTTTCTGAAGAGGAAACTGCCGTGAGGTCAAACCCACAGGCATGATGGGAAGGAAACACATACCTCCGACAGGCCGGCTGGCGAAGGGGTCAGGCTGTGGTCAGGCTCAGGGGTCAGGTCATGGATAAGTGTGTGACGAGGGCATCGGATTGAGGAAATAAATGCATGCTGTGGTACAGTAATACCCCCTCGTCTTATCTGTACGTAAAGGAAACAGGACAGAAAGAACAAGAGTCGTTTCTTTGAATGAGGTCACGACAGCAGGGACTTCCTGACTCACGACGTTCGGGTGATGCCAGAGTCAGGGTCCAACGCCATGTGGCGTTTGCAAATCAACATGTTTCTTTACTTTCCTTTGCCTGTCCTTTGCACACTTCCTTGATATGATATTAAATGTCATATCATCTTAAACAATGTTTTTCGAACTAGAAGCTGTCAAAGTAACTCTGCTGGCTTCTCAAGCCAAACATCCATCTTAATGTGTCGGAAAACGTCAAAAATAACCCTGAAGTCAGCGCCAAAGATCTGCGGTTGATATTACAATAAAGAGACATAAAACATAAATTCCCTAAAGGCCGTGAATCAATAATACATCAAAAACAGCTACACAATAAAATGATCCCACTAATTAAAAGCAGGTTTAAGGGGGGGGGGGGTTAAAATCGATGTCATCTCATGAACGGTGATTCAGCTCCACAACGCATCACCTTCCCCACCGACGGATCTGTGCTTTGTCGCCAGGTTTTCCTCTCCCTCTGCATGTTTGTGCATCGGGTTCAGTATGCACAAAAGAAAAGAGAGGAGCTTTCGCAACATGGGATGATTCACGAGAGCAAACGTGATGGAAAAAAACGTTGCATTGTGTGGATTCGTGGCCCTCATTCCTGTTAATCAGCTGAAACCACAGGAACAACCGAAGTCTGGAGATGCTGCATTCAATTATAAATTGGAACTTGGGATTTTGTACTCTCAAATTGGCAAAAAACAAAACAAAACTAGTAGTAAGTTTGTAGTACGGAATTCTTCGGCGGGGGGGTTTAAGCGCATTTTAAATGTAAATATAATGTGACCAAATAATCTCAGCTCAAGGTCCACTTACTAGCTTTTTTTTAGGCCAAATAATCTGGTATAAATATGTTTGCTGCTTACACAGATTCCCTTTCTTCACAGTTCACCATCAGCAGATGGATTTAATGGTAGTTTGGCTTTTGGATCTCTGCTGAAATCACTCGCCTGTCTGTTACCACGCAGCCCTGCGGTTGGTCTGCTTTGCCTTCACCCCGATGAAGGCAGGATGGTGGAAAGCGTTGAAACGCGGTACAGATACCCAGGGTGCCCAGAGGATGAACCCTACTCTCTTTGGTGATGCCCTGACTTGGACTCCAGCGCCACCGTCAAAGACTTGTTTTAAAATGTCTCAGCGTCTGCTTGATAGGTCGGATTTTGGTTCGGACATTCATGGTCCCCAGAGGATGAGTCATAATAACTTTGGTGATTCCCTTGACTTTTTGCTCTAGCGCCACCATGAGGTTGACATTTGTGGTTTTGTTGAATGGATTGCCATTAAATGTTGGTTCGGACATTCACGTCCCTCTCAGGATGGACCATCATCACGTTAAAATGTTTAATCTGTCCAGTACTTGGGCTTACAGCCGCTGAAAACATGGCTTCAAATCTAAAGTATTATTTTAAAGCACATTATTATATATTCATGACTGAAGAAGCAGTTATCGAAGTTAAAAACCTCATGTTATTATTTCTTAAGAGTTTTGATGCTCAAAACCATAATGAAGGACTGTGGGGGTGTGGTTTGATCAAATTTGATTGACAGTGGCGAAACAGTCCTACAAGTTTCATCACATTTTAATGTTGCTAAATCCCGATTGGTGCACGAACGTATGCCAGTGAGAAAAGCTTAGAGACATAAAACTCTGGTAAAATAACTAAAACTGCTGTAACTTTGACAGAAAACAGCGTTTCCACGTAGGATCCAAACACTCCGAATAAAAAGCCGATTAAGGAAATAAGTGTTCGGGCCCTTTAAGACCAAATACCTGAAGGCTAATGACTGCTGTACAGCCTCCGCTGTACTTTGTGTTTAGTGCTAATAAGCAAATGTTAGCATGCTAACATTCTAAATGAAGACAGTGAACATGGTAAACGTTATACCTGCTGATGTTTAGCAGGTGTTAGCATTTAGCTGACTTTCTGCCTTACTTTCACACCACAAATGCACCATAGAGATCTTCTTAAACAAGTCTATTGTTTAGTCCACAGTACTTTTAGTTTTTTCCAGACTTCTCTCCATAACGTTCACTGGTTCTCTGCAGAGATGGGACCCGAGCCTGAAGGTGATCGCAGAGGGCTACGCCGCTAAATGCATCTGGAACCACAACCCGGAGCTGGAGGACACCGGAGAGAATCTGTTCGCCGGCACCGGGCCTCTGGACCTCCGAGAGGCTCTGGAGAAATGGTTTCTGGGTGAGTTTGCTCATCAGAGTGCAGGGTCGGTAGCTGCACCTCCATCTCGGAAAAAGAGCACCAAAAGGCAGACCGACACCGTCAGCAGCCACCCGGAGAGCATTTAGCAGCTAAAGAGCCAGGTGTTGTTCTCAGGGGTTGGTGGAGACCGAAAACCGAGCGAAAAGAATCAGAATCCGAAATCACAAATACTTTTTTAATCCCCGAGGGGAAACTCTTTATAAAAGGAGAGTGAATACTGGACGTACATTCATCAGGTGGACGCAAACGTGACTCTAATGGGATGGTCATGTTGCTCTGTCTGCTGAACATGAAATCAGAAGACACGTCGACATTAGGAAAATTCGATATTTGTGAATTATGTAAATTCAATGATGGACGAGTTCCATTTAGCTGCTTCGGTTTTAGGGTCCTGGAGTTGTTCATGCCGGATCACTGTCACGACTGAACTGAGTCATAATGTTGAAGTACTTTAAGTGAGTATTTCAGTTTACTTTCCGCTACATTTTGGAGGCAAATATTGCACTTTTGTTTTGACAACATTAGTCACTAGTTTTGGTACTTGAAGTATGTTTTGATGTTAATTCTTGGGGAACGTTCACTAAAGTAAGATTTTAAACAGCGGACCTTCATTTGTAAGAGTATTTCTACACTGTGGTTTTACTACTTTTACTTAAAGATCTGTGTACTTCTTCCACCATTGGAGATTTTTTCTTCTCCTTTGATTTCTTTGAGTGTTTTTTCCCCCCTTAATGTTTGTCCCTTAATCTGCATAACGAGTGCTTTTACTTCTCTACTGTTACTTAGGTAAAATACTGAATGCCGGACCTTTACTTGTAATGGAGTATTTTTACAGTGTATTATTGCTACTTCTTACTTGAATGAAGGATCTGCACACTCATCCCTCCCCTGGTTGAAGCTAATCTAATCTAATGGAATTGATTCCTGCAGAACACCTGGACTATGACTTCCAGAACAACAGCTGCGATGAAGACAAGATGTGTGGACACTATACACAGGTCAGATGTGAACGCATACGCGCACACATTATATGTATACACACGTGTGCATCTCTGGGCTGGATGTGAACTGTGTGTGTGTGTGTGTGTGTGTGTGTGTGTGTGTGTGTGTGTGTGTGTGTGTGTGTGTGTGTGTGTGTTACAGATGGTGTGGGCAGATACACACAGAGTCGGCTGCGCCTTCCATCTCTGTAACAACATGGAGGGACTGGATTGGGAGAGAGTCTCCTTCCTCGTCTGCAACTACTACCCAGCGTCCGTACCACTGTGACTACAGTACTACTACTACCACGGCTAATTCTACTACTACTACTACTACTATGGCTCTGCCATTACTACCAGGACTAATTCTACTAGTACTGCTACTGCCACTAGTAATAGTAGTGCTCCCACTACTGCTACTGCTTCAACTAATACTATTACTACAACTAGTACGGCTGCTACTATTACTGGTGCTCGTACTAATATTGGTAATACTACTAACTGAACTATGCCTACTGCTACTGTACCACCACCACTTCTAATTCTACTGCTATATCACTACCACCACCATAGCACTACATGTTCTAGTGCTACTGTCAGTACTACTATATTACAATGACTACTACTACTAATAGTACAAGTGGCACTGCAGCTATATTACTGGTACGCTTACTACTATTATTACTTCTACTTGTATTATTGCTAGTACTACTACTACCGCCACCACTAGTAGAAGTACTCTCTACTATCTACTAACACTGCTTCTACAACTAGTACTGCTGCTTCTATTACTCTTACTACTATTATTACTTCTACTTGTTTTTTTGCTAGTACTACTACTATCACCCCCACTAATGCCATCCCAATTACTATTTCTACTGTTACTACTACTACCACTGCTTCTACTACTACAACTAGTACTGCTGCTTCTATTACTCCTACTGCTATTATTACTACTAATTGAACTATTGCCGCTACTACTATTACTAGTACTACTATATGACTTTATAGTATCACTACTATAACTATAATACTACCACCGCCACTAACACTACTATTACTATTTTAGTACCAACACCACTGCTACTACTGCCGCAGCTAACACTACTACTATGGAAAGCCGTTATACTACTACTACAGCTAATACTCCTACTATAACGGCTGCTGCTACTGTATCCAACAGTACCAGTGTTACTGCTGGAACAAGAGCTCTCCCTTGTGGACACTAATGCTTTTGTTCACATTGTGTTTGTGTGTGTATATGTATGAATATATTTAGCATATTTAATTGTAACATATGTAATGTTATAATTAAATGTTATGTTATATACATATGTTATATGTTTTTTAAGACGTTCACTGCAAGACGGAGAAAGTACGTTTGATTAAAACAAAGTAATGAATTAGACGTGACCTCCTAGTCTTTCTATAATGATATATTACCCCTATGTGTGTGTTTTCAACTGTGTGCGGGGTCTGATGTGTCCTCAGAGGGAACTATGAGGACGAGAGGCCGTATGTTGAAGGTGACTGGTGCTCCAGATGTCCTGAGAACCTCCAGAAGTGTGAAAACAACCTCTGCGGTACGACACGCTCTCTTTACGTGCTCTGCTACCGCAGCAGCATCAACACACAGTTTCGACACCAGACCGCGGTGCTTGAATCAGACTTTTAAAGGCTCGACGGTTTTATCTCCCAGCAGGTAGCTCATCACGGTAAACTGCGACTTTTAAAGGCGTAAATCAGTGCCTGATTAGACGAGTGTGGCTCGGAGTCCAGCTGCCAGGACCGACAGCCTGCAAATGTCTGACTTTCTGTTTCTGTCAACAAAACTTCTTCACACATTTAAGCCACAAAAGGACAAAACAAATGTCCCCTTTTTCCTAATGAGAGATGTCGAGTAGCGTAAGCTGTATTGTCCATGAGGGGAAACCTGTCTTGGGCACAGTCCGTTGCTTCACATAGAAAACATCTTAAAACATAACAGAGACATTTGACATTGACAAGACGGCGGCTTTAAAAAGAAAAGGGCTAAGCGCTGAAGTGCTTGTGTACTCATTGCTCTGTTGCTCTGGATTTAGCATTAGCGTTCAGCAGCCTGATGGCGGTTTGATTTGCACTTTGGCGCGCGGACTCTTCTTCCTGATGGCAGAGGTTCGTATTCAGAGAAGAGGGGATGTTGCCTGCTCGTACAGGCTCTGCGCTTTCTCAACCTAGCGCCTGCATCGCTATTTTTTAAGTATTTATTTATTCATAGCTATTATCGCAGCACCAGTTGCACGCCGTACTGTTTTTGTATGTACACAGAGCGCACGGAAATCCGGAGTCAAACACCTTGTATGTGCACACATACCTGGCCAGTGAAGCGGCTTTTGAGCATACTTTCCGGTTGCACTGTTCGGTTGCCAAACCATGCTGTAATTCCGTATCTAATGATGCTCCCACGGTCTGCACGACAGAACAGCAGCTCGACCTGGCTGCTCACTCCGTGCAGCCTCAGGCGCCTCAGGTGGTAGAGTCTCTGCAGTCTCTTGCACAGGTTATCAGCGTGCGTCTTCCAGCAAAGACGGTTGTCTATGTGGACACCGAGGCATTTGTATGATGACGCCTGAATGGTTGTCTGGTTTTGCCTCTGTCTTCTGACCTGACAGACTTTTCCTCATAATGCTAGAAATGTATTATTAGAATATCAAGTATGTCAGCACTAATTATGTCTACGGTAGTTCGTAAGATTTTACTGTAGCAGTTTTAGAAGGTTGAATGTTTGTAGTTTGTTTAGGGTGATTAGCCTAGGCTGAAGTGTGAATGCTGATGGGGGGGGGGGGGGTAGTTTTGTGTGTAAATAGATTATATATTGATGTTTGATGCATGCTTTTTATTGTTTTATCTGCCCAGGGACTGCAGATGGAAATTAGCTGTAGCTAAATATGGTGTAAAGCATCTCTTCTCTTGTTAGATGAATGTATTTGCACATGGTCCCTGTCAAATAAATAAGAAACTATCACAACTACCCCGGGGCGAGGGCCAGCTCCTGTGTTTTGGTGACATTTAGAATGAGATGCTTAGTGTCGGACCGCTTGATGAAGGTGTCTACCTCATCGTGGTACACAGAAGGCTCAATGAAACGCAGATGTATCAGTACATGGCCTGATGATATAGTAATATAAACATTTCCATAATTTACATTACTGTACTACTACCACTTCTATTTCTGCTACTACTATATCACTACCATTCCTCATGCTAATACTACTATTACTACTACTGCTGCACTACGCCATCATTCCCTAACCTCAACCAGGTAGCTATTTAAACTCAAACCACGCTCTTTCCCCGACCTTAACCAAGTTGGTTTTGTGCCTGAACCCAACCAAATCTCAACGGTGGACGTTGTAAGATCAGGAAACGCTTGCATTTTTTGAAATGACGTCGTCCTGCCGGTGGGGAAAACGCCTCAACGTGTCGCTCTGGAGGGCATGGACGAGCAACGTATTTTGTTGTTTAAATGTTGTCCTTATTGCTTAATTATTAATATTAGTAATAGATGCTTTATAGGTTTACAGTGCGCGGTACATTTAGAGAAACACGGGAGAGAAGAAACAAGTACAGACAGATTGATGACAATTTGTCGAGTCATTTATCAAGTTAAAAAGCCAAATCATTCTCTGGTTCCCACTTCGAAAATGTGAGGATTTGCTGCTTTTCCTTGTTGTATATGATTGTTAACTGAGAAACAGGGATTTTTCACTATTTCTCTACATTTTCTGGATTCAAAGTGAATGAAGTACTTGAAAACAATCCTTATATGCAGCCGTAAAAGTCTCTTAGCCGTCATGAGACGATCTAAGAATTACAAAAATCCTTTTCTTCTGTCGCGTGTTTTCCAGTTGCTGACACGGAGGAGGAGGAGGAGGAGGAGGAAATGGACGACGAGGACGAGGTGGAGACAGTTTCTCCTCCTCTGGCAACATCCGAAGCCTCCCTCCAGCCGGAAGAGGAGGAAGAGGAGACAACTGACCCTTATGTCCAGCCCTCCGCCTCCACCGCTGCCAGTACTCCCAGTATCCCCACCACCACCGCCGCACGGGACTCTGAGGACAGCCAGCCGGCCGCCACCTCTGCCCCGGGCACCCACCCTCCAGAGGTCCCCTCAACAACACTGGGAAAGGAGGAGGTTGAAGAAAAGATGGAGATGGAGGAGGAGGAGGAGGAGGAGGAGAACACGAAGGCGGAGGAGGAGAACACGAAGGAGGAGGAGGAGGAGGAGAACACGAAGGAGGAGGAGGAGGAGGAGAACACGAAGGAGGAGGAGGAGGAAGAGAAGATAAAGGAAACTACAGATAAGAAGGAAGAAAAGAGCGAGAGAGACGTAGCAGGAAAAATATACCACAACAGGAAAGTTCCGATGAGTGCTGGTTCGGGATCCTCACCGTCCCTCCTGTTAGCCGGTCTGAGCGGGATCCTGACTCTGATGCTGTGAGGAGGAGGAGGAGGAGGAGGAGGGAAAGAAGAGGAGACAATACGTTCACCTCACCACTCTTGCGTTGACTGCACATTACCTTGTTAATCCGCCCTGTTGTAACAAACAGTCTCCCCCATCTCTCCCCCTGTAGAGTAAAGTGGGTCAATTAACAATTCACGCTCAGCAGGAAACAGCTGCCATTTCCACGACGTCTGCACGTAGTCCGGGCCGAGATCTGGGTCAAATAATGTGTGCATAACCTGCTTCAACCTGCCGGGAATACAAAAATATTACTGCCAGTAAGTACCAGTACTAAATATGTTGTGTTCATATAAAAGGGAACACATCTACAGCAGCCGTTGTGAGGATTTCTGACTGAAAGCCAACGTAACTTTAGGTGTCGTGCAGCACGTTTAGGCCCCTTCCATCAGCAGCCTTTAAATGATCAGTGAGTGAGCGGCTCAGGCGGATTTCACACCCGTGTCTGTGTGTTAAGTGCAGAGCTGGAGTCAGGACGTGTTTAGCCTAGCTTAGCATAATGCCCGGAAGCAGGGGGAAGCTGTCCAAAGTTACAACAAAAAAAAAATGCTCCTCTGACGCTAATTAAGACGTACATGAACATAAATTTGTGGTTTTAAGGGAAGTTATGTGCAAACAGAAAAAGCCCCTTTGCAGACAAAAGTTATTACCAGAAAAACCCTGTTGGCTTGTTTGACAAGACAGAACATTTCTGTAAAAGCAAAAGTGTGTGTGTGTGTTATCAGTCTGACACTGTGGAGATGCACTTGCCAATCAGCACTCGTCACTTTCAGTTGGCAGGAAGCTGCAGTGGCGGTTGCTTTCGAGCTCCCGTGGATGTTTAATGACAACGGGATTCTGGACTCGTCCACTCACGTGAATGACAGTTTCTCACTGAGAGCATAACCCCCCCCCCCAAAAAAAAGAGTCTTTCTGGCTTCCGGGTTTGCTTCCGCGCTGTGTGGCCCGCCGCACATGCTCATTAGTGTTCATCCCACCCTCACGTTCCCCGCTCAGCCCATAGACTTTACATTGGGATGATGTCACACACGTGAAAACGCGCTTTTCTAGGCTCTGGGAAAGCGTCACAAATATGAAAACATCGTGGTTTCAAAATACAACCAGAAATAATTGCCCTTGTTGAGTTGCCCTGTCAACAGTGCTGCAGTAGTCCCTGTTCTGATGGAGGTCCGTCTACGTGGAGGATTGCTTTTGGGCCGCAGGGGGATTTCTTCGCTGCAGTGACCACGGGGACAAATTGGCAGCAAGGCCGAGCGGCCGTGCGAGCTCCCAGGAGCGGCACTGGGCTGCGGTTCTGGAGCAGTGTCCACAGTTCATCACGTGTCACAATCATAGCGAAAGGATTAGCAGTAAAAAGAAGAATACGTGGTTCATTCCTGAACATCAAAGACGCCCCAGGGCGTCGGCGACTGCGACACAGTGGTCTGAATTCGATCCATTCGTTCCAAAAAGCCCAGAAGAGCCGCACCATTAAAGTATCTTAAGCCACTCGTGTGTGCAGGGAGCCAACGGGAAGTCGGCCAAGTCTCTGAGAGACACACTTCTCGACCAGTTTAGCCAGAGAAGGGCGTTAATGCCTTCCGGTGAGCATCTTTCATTGGAATGAATGGGGCACCATTTGGGCTCATGGTATCGAGTTTTAAGACATTCCAGAGTTGACTCACAACAACCTGTGCATCCATCCCATCCACACTTGTTGCCATCTTTTGGACATTTTTCTCCCGTTGTTTTCTCACGGGTGCAGGAAGGTACTCAGTGAGCTATGTAGCAAGATGACGTGGCCGTTCGTAATCCCGCCCACGGGGCTCTGATTGGGTCGACTGTTTCTCCAAATGGTTGAAAAACAGATGTCACGGAGAATAACGCCAACCCTGATTCAGAGCTCCGAAACCAGGCTCGCGGTTAATCCTTGCTTCCTGTGTTTGTGCTAAGCTAGGCCGATCATATCCCGCATTTTACTTTGAGCGTAAGCAAATCTGCCCAAAGAGTGTGCCTCGACTGTGAAAGCAGACTGAGGTGAAGAAGCAACATTCAGGGCTTCAGGCGTTGCTGTATGCGTCCTTATTCCGTGCACATTTCACCTAACTGGGTCTTAGAGTTCATCATGAAGTGATGCTGTTTTGTGTGATTAATAAAATACGGAAATGGGCTGATAATACACAAAGCTTTTCAACCAGAAATGTGCTGTCAGACACACGGAGCTGCAGAGCCTTCGATCATCTGGTTCTGCAGATTTTAATAAACAGTATCATGTCGTGTGGAAGAAACCCCTTAAAAGAGAAAAGCAACAGTTTTATTGCGTCGGCGCTTTTAGTGTTTAGTAAATGCAGGAGAAAAGATTGCCGAACAGTCCTTGCTGTGTTCCAAACCGACGACCCTGCTCCTTCTTTGATCTTTTTCTCAAATATATATCTACTGTACGTCGTATACCCTCTCGGACTGGAACTACAACCGGGCAGAGTCTCGAATAATTTACATTATCTGTGTCTTAGGCAACAGGAAATTACCACAACTATCTTCAATAACTTTAGCAAAGATTGCTGTAAATGTCTGTATATAAGATTAATAAAGAAATAAACCTCATTTCTTCTTTTTGACAACGTGACAGCACATGTGGCTCTTTCCCCCCCCCACCAGTTTGATTCACCACTTTGTTCAGATTGGGATGCACTTACTTTGAAAGTGCAGACGTCTCTACGGCCGAATCCTCCAGAACTGGGCCCACGCAATCTGGATGGATGAACAGCACCACAGCTGAGAGGAGGAATATGGATTTTTGATTTTGGGGCTGGACTGTCCCTTTAAGATCACAAATGAAATCAATCGTAAACTAAGATTTAGCATCTCATTCTAAGGAGATCTGTTGTTCAGCGGTTGGAGGAAGCAGTCCAGCTCTTACTGAAGCAAAGGTACTAACACCACAGTGTAGAAATACTCTGTTACAAGCAAAAGTCCTGCATTCAAAGCGAACTTCAGTAAAAGCACAAAAAGTATTAGCATCATACATAAAGTACCAAAAGTAGAAGTACTCATTGTGCAGAATGGCAGAGTTCAGAATCATATATATTATATTATTGGATTATAATGCATTAAAGTGTTCATCACTTTGCAGGTGGTAAAGGTGGAGCTCATTTCAATGACTTCGCATTCTGCTGGGAAGCTTCACCTACAATAATACATCATCAGTTTTGCCTTGATTTATATTTTGCATTAATAATTTTAATCTGTGAGGTAACTAAAGCTGTCAAATAAATGCAGCGGAGTACAGAAGTATAAAGTAGCATGAAATGGAAATGCCCAAGAAAAGTAGCTCAAAACTGTACTTCAGCGCAGCGCTTGAGTAAAAGTTCTTCGTTACCTTTACTGCTCGCGACGGCGGACAGAACTTAAAGTTGTGGTCTTTTGAGTTTGCACTTCCCGGTTCTTGCGTCCATCCTCCACTGCAGGTCAACGGGGAAACGCAACGCAGGAAAACCAAAATAACTGGAACTGGAGCGTGGAACTCTTTATAAGGTTGATGCTTCTGTTTGAAACCGTGAAACAGTCGGCAGGAGCTGTACGTGCCTGAACAGCACACATCTCTTAGGGGATAATCTGACTGAAGAGCCAGTTGGTGTTTTAGTCCATTATTCAAATAAATCGTCACCGTCCAGTGGGACATTAGTGACCGACATCAGTATATTCCAAAGCTTCAAATGAAAGGGGGAAAAAGCTAATTAAATCAGGGAATTTCATAGCGGTGGTTGATTAAGTCACCTTTTTTTTTTTACAATTGCACGTTTTTATACCGAGATCTTCTCTCATTATTACGATTTAACAAGTCCTAATCCTTTAATAGTTTGTCCTCAAGATCACAAGCTAATTATGTTGCAGTAACAGAGTTGTTCATAATAACAGGTTACCTTATGATTAATTACCTCGCTATCATATGAGCAGCTCTTTCCTTCCCGAGATCATGAGCAAAGCTCCTCGTTTTCACACAAACGTTGTCGCGATAACAAGATGATTTTTAAGACAATCCGTCTGATTGGTCAGCAGGAAACACGCTCCACTGTGAAGCTGCTGCCTTTCATTAAAAATAACACCGACCTCATTATCTCCAGGTTTCTTTCTTTTCTTCCTTTATTCAGCTGCACTGATGCTGTAGGTATTCGTTACCTGAATAATCATGTTACTGCTGTGCACTGAATACGTTTCCTTAGCCGTGCAAGCGGAGGGAAGAGGAGGGTTTGAGGTGCGCAGACTGAAGATTAAAAGTTTAAAGAGAGGTAAAAAACAGAAACAAGGAGAAAATGCACGAGTGGAGGGAAGAAGGACACGAGAGATTCAGAGTGAGGGAGAGAGAATAGTTGAAATATTCATTGCTAACTGCTCTCAACGCTCTCAGGCTATTTCTGATGCTGCGCTTGCTGCTAAACTGCATACTGAGTGTGTGTGTGTGTGTGTGTGTGTGTGTGTGTGTTCCCTGCAGCTAAACAGCATTTCCGTTCTATTAAAATGATCTTGTCTGATTGTATTCCTCTCTTGTGCGACGCTCTTTTGTCTCTTTCTCTGTCTCCTCTTTCGCTGTTTCTTTATTTCACTTTGTGCAGACTGATTGGATGTGTGTGTGTGTGTGTGTGTGTGTGTGTGTGTGTGCAGCCTTCTAAACGTGTACATGTTTATATGTGTTTCTGCCAGGAGCGGACAGTTTGGGTTTTCAGGTAGAAGCTGTTTAGAAAGTCTACAGTCGCTCTGGGGGCTGCAAAGTTCATTAAACACCAGAAAACAAATCAGCTGGATGGACACAAAAAGAAGAACGGAGATACCTTC
>CM022479.1:29328886-29379731 GCA_011952105.1 Coreoperca whiteheadi
GGCGGGAGAGAGGGATTGGGTCAGAGAGGGAGGGCTGAAAAGAATAGAAAGAGGGAGAGAAAGTCAGAGGACAGTAGAGGAAAGAGAAACAGTCACTGAAGCCAGAGACAATTAATAGTGACGTGGCCTCTAGCTGCCCCCCCGCTCACTCCCTCTCTCTCTTCATTGCCTCTCTATCCCTCTGTCATCCCTTTTTATCTCACTTTCTTCTTTCCCTCCACCCTCCTCCTCTCCTGGAGGTTTTCTTCTGATCGTAAACTGAATTTCTTAGGATTCAGGGGCTGTAGCCACTGGACAAATCTGCGTAGCCCCAGTAAAGCCCGCTCAATCATTTTAGAATTTTTGTTTTATATTTTTAAACAAAGAAATACGTAAAAGTTAATAAGCACTCTGTGCCCAGCCCGTGTGCGTGCGCGTGTGTGGGCTGCATGCATATTGTTGGCAATAGAAATATAATCACTACGACTGTGATGAAAGCCGGTTCGTTTTGCACGCGTGTGCACGGTTAACAGGCGTGGGATAGCACTTCTGGTTGTGGCTGCACTTTGGATATTATTAAATTTAATTGTGAAAGCAATTTCATCCGAAACGCTGTTGCCAACGCACATTTGTCTGATTATGCGTAAGGAATAAACGCCCTTCTTGTTGCTGTTTTGGATGTGTAGCGTTGTTACGGAGTGTGGCTGCGCCCTTGCACGTGAAAAGCCGTTCCGTCGTCGCCTTGCGGTCACTTGTATTCAGGCTTAGCTTTATATTTTGTTGAATATTCTTTGGCCAAATTCAATTAAAAACTACATTTATGTCGAATGCGCTGTGTGCCACGTCTGCTTTTATTGGAACCAAACGAGAACTTCCTAATAAAGGAACTCTGAAGCCATGAAAATCTGCTATTTTCTTAGCACCCCACGTATTTGTCACGCCGCCCCTCAGCAAATCCTATCCCCTTCTGCCTTCCGTGCAGAACTTCAGTGACAGTATCTTTGGCTCTGAGCGCTGCCAAGACGCCGGTGACGTACACTCAGTGCGGCGCCTGTTGGCATCGCGTGTGGACGCAGAACGCGAGTTTGAGGTCTGCGTTTGTTCGCGCGTTGCGAGCTTCCGTAATGCTTTTTGTTTAACTAAGTGAGACGTCATTAGAGCAATGTTTTTATGTCAACAACGAGACCGCGGGATGTTAAAAGGCTGTCACTTGTAGAGACGGAACCACAGAACCACAGTGGTTCCAGCGGGCGAGAAAGGGGAACCATTTAGCGTGCTGCAGTTTCCTTTTTGTTATTTCTTTCTCAGGAGTCGGTGGCGACCGAACCAGAGCTAAAAAGGAGAGTGAACATCCCACTTCGACTCGACAGCTGGACACAAACGCGACTCCAGCGGGATGGTCGTGTTGCTCTGTGCCTGCTGGACACATGAACAGACGATTTCACTTCTAACACAACGGCCTTACGAGGCGATAACATGTCAGATGTTGTGTTTACGGCTTGTTACGCTGCCCCCAAGTGGCCAAAGCAAAAACAATCGACTGATGCAGCTTTAGGTTTGGTTGCGATCGCGTGTGCATCCTATTTTTTCTCGCCTTGCTTATGTGTGTCTGTATGTTAGCTCGTGTTAGTGTGTGTCGGTGTATTCAGGTCTCCCCGGAGTCCGTGGAGCTTCATTAAGCCGCATTAATTTGACTTACGTAACTCTCCCTTCGGTAATCAACCTCATTCTCCTCTCAGGAGGACGGCTCATCACCGTGTCTTCGTCCTGACAAACTAATGGAGCAATTTTACAATTTCGAGAGTTCTTGAAGGTCCAGCATGACTCAGCTTCCATGGATGTGTCTTTGACTCTCCTCTGGTTCAGGATCAGACTTTTGTTTCTTCGTGATGTTTTGCAGATGAATGCAGTTCAGATCAAAGATGAATTATATCAGACTAATGTGCAAGATTTCCCCTCTTAAAACGTGCCGTAAAATTACCCTTATTATTAAGTCATCTGTGTCGGTGTCTGCAGACGCCCTGCTGTCGCCGTACTCCCCCTCATCTCTTTCTCTTAAAGTTATTCTGACTTTAGTTGTTTTATTGCTGATAGTTTGGGGAGTTTCTTTCAGCTGTGATCCTGAGAGCTTGAAACCTGATAGACAATATTTCATTGTTTTTCTTTGATCTGTATCTTTCCTTATTTTGTATCTTTTAATCATTTAAACTGTTACTCGACATCATTGTAAATGACGGCCGTCCCTCCGTCTGCGCGCTCAGGTTAGTAACCTTCAGTAACAGCAGTGAAAGCCCTTAAAGTGTTAGAGCAGTGAAAGCCCTTACAGAGTCAGAGCAGTGAAAGCCCTTAAAGTGTTACATCAGTGAAAGCCCTTAAAGTGTTAGAGCAGTGAAAGCCCTTACAGTGTTAGAGCAGAGTTGCATTGTGAAACTGGTGGAAACAGTGAGAGACGCCGTCGCAGCGACCCGGAGCCCAGAGTGACGCCTTGACGGCGCCGCAACTTTCTTAACGCTCACGTCATCAAACATCATCCAGAGGAACAGCTGCAGATCTTCATGTGAGAAGCTGCAGGGAGAGTTTATCGATCATCAAAACAGTTGCCAATTCATTTTCTGTCAATGGATTCATTGATTTGTGGTTTCAGCGGCATCTTAATATGTTAAGTAAGTAAAGCTGGAAGAAAGGACTCAAGTACAAGTACCTCAAATTTGTACTAGGTACAGTACTTGAGTAAATGTGATTATTTACATTCCACTGGTTTTTAGTATTTTGTGTTCTATTATTTTGTTGTATGTGTTTTATTGATAAGTGTGTGTGTGCTCCATAATAGGTTCTTTTTAATTGCGGTCGACTAACGTTATTAAATGGATGGTGTGAAGTAAAACAGCCGTCCCAGGAACAGCAGTGAAGTACAGTCTGTGTACATGTACTCACAGTACACAGTGTCACTGATGAGCACTGAATAATCCAGTGGCTCATTTTAGAAGCAAAAACATGAATCACGTGAAACATAAAGAGCTAAAACACACAGTAACACACATGATGTCTGAACTACACACACACACACACACACACACACACACACAGAATGATATCAGCATCAGTCGAGGCTGGGGGCACAAACGGCGGGAGAAGCGCAGGAGGAGGAAGGCGTTTTGAGACAGATGGTGACGAGAGAAAAAGACGGAGCGCGAAGAAGAGAGAGACGGGAGGAGAAGGATTGATAGATCAACGACAACAACAACACAAAGAGAGAGAGCGAGAGAGAGAGGTGAAGCAGAGAAAAAAAAAAAAACCTGAATGGATGCTTAAACTGACGCTGCTCTCAGCCAATCAGAGCATCAGCCTCCCCCTCCGCCTCGCATCCGGGCTCTGTGGTTGGCCGATGGGAGCAGAGCTACACACACAGAGAGAGAGAGAGAGAGCGAGAGAGAGAGAGCGAGAGAGTGACAGGAGAATAAGAAAGAAGAAGAAGAAGAAGCTGCCAGATGAGGACGGCTCTGCTCTTCACACCTCCGTCTCGCTCTCTCTCTCTCTCGCGCGGTTTCTCAGTAGCCTCTCTGCCTCGCTCGCCCCTCTCTGTGCTGCTGCCATTCGCTCGCCCACGTCGCTCTCTGATTCCTGCGGAGAGCGAGAGGCTTAATGCGATGGACCCGCTGCCCACCGACTGCTGTTACTGCTGCTGCTGCTGCTGTTTACACAGCGGCATCATGGGAGCTGTAGTCTCCTCGGCAGCGCAGGAGGACAGCTGATTAGCCGGGGATTGTGGGTCATCAGAGTTTGGAGATGTGAGCCGGTGGGCGGCCCAGGCTCTTCAAACTCTCTCTCTCTTTCTTTTTCTCTATATTTCTATTCTCTCTCTCTTCTCCAACTCTTCTCAACCCTTGCTCTCCCTTTTCCTTCCTCTCCTCTGCAGTTCATTTCATCGTATCTCTTCATCTGTCCCCCCGCATCTATTTTCTCCTGTCTTTCCTTCATTGTCCCCTCCTCCTATCCTCCTGACTCGTACCTGTCCGAGGAAAAGGCAGAATGGGTTGTCGTCTCACGCGCACCAAGGTGAGTCTGAACCTTCTGCGGGTGTGTTTGTGGGGTGAGGGAGGGTGAGGGTGAGGGTGGGGGGGGGCAGATAACGAGATGCGATGGCTGCTGAGATGACCTGCCTTCTGTAGGCGCACACACACACACGCGTCCCTAACGCAGACGGGAGGCAGTGAAGCCAGGCGGCGGCGGCAGCGCTGGTGACTGAAGGCGAAAGGCTGTAGAGTTTCTGTATTAACTGTATTAAGGTGTTGTCACATGCCTGAGAAGTTGGACACGGCTCGGGTGTGACGCGTGAGGAGCCCGCGCCGTAAACGCAACATCTCGTGGAGAATCCTCAACGAACACACGAGTCAGCCCGGAGAATCAAACCACACTGCAGCTTTGTGTCCGGGCCAGTTTTGTTGTTTCTCAAAAAAAAAAAAAACTAAAAAAAATCAATTTCAGCTTTGTACCGAGAGGTCGTGTTTCTGCGCTCGTGTTCATCATTCATGTCGGGGGCGGGGTCGGTGATCCTCTGACCTTTCGTCCAGCGCCATCATCAGGTCAACGTTTCAATGTGTCCAAAACTTTTGATTGTTTCGGCCTCAGCTGCAATTAGCAAACGTTAGCATGCTAACACGCGGACGGTGAACGTGGTAAACACGATACCCACTAAACGCCAGGACGTTAGCGGTGTCACTGTGAGCATGTTAGCATTTAGCTCAGCTGCAGCCTCACAGAGCTGCAAGCACGGCGGTAGAATCCTAGGGCGTTTTCACGCCTGCCTTGTTTGGTTCGGACTGTTGGACTTTTCAGTTTGGTCCGAATCAATATTACAGGTGTGAAACCTCCCTCGCACCGCGGTCCGGACCAAAGAGGCGTTCTCGGTCCGGATCAAACTTAACAAAGGTTCGGTTCGTTGCGAGTGTGAAAGCATCGTCTGTTTGAGTCGGACTTTCAGACCAGTTACGGGAAGTTGCCGTGGTTCCCGCGTGCCCCAAACAACAGAAGAAGACGGAACCACCAGACCTGTGGCAGCACACGGGGAGAGGAGGAGCCGAGGCTTTTAACTGAAATATGGTCTGAGGACATAAGAAGAAGTCAATGAAATGTTCGCACAGCGAGGACGTTCATTTGGCGAGTTGGAAACCGCCCTAAAAAGACAGTTGGTGCTGCAGACAGTAACGCCACAGCAACAACAGCGTAGTCGCAACAATATGACTCATCTTGTCAAAGTTACCCGCTGACTTGACGACACGTCCGCTAACAAACCAATCAGTGTTAAGATGCAGCCCGCACAACCGATGACGACAGGACGCAAGCACGTCGCGTAAAGGTCTTCAGTGCGCTCGCATAGTTGCAGTGTGAAGCCAAACCGAAACGAACCGAATGTATAAAATGTATCAAAATATGAACTTTGGTTCGGACCTCGGTGCCGACTTCCAGGTGTGAAAACGCCCTTAGTCTGGTTCCTGTATTATTCTACATACTACAATATCCATGAGCCTCAGCTGCCATTTCTATAGAGAAGCAGCCGATCAGAGCCGTTAGCAACAGTAATTCTGTTTGAGTTTGTCTGTGTCTGAAGCGAGGGGTCTAAAAGATGCAGGACGTTGCAGCCGCTGGAGAGTCGCACATTGATGTGAAACGGACCCAGAATCTGTGTGTTTCAGCAGGTCATCAGGCTCACCGGACTTTCGTCTGGGAGATTATAGTTCGTGTCCCACGACAACCCAACAGTCCCCTTTCTTTTGTTTTAGCAGTAATCAGGATCTTTCCGTGACAGTAACCACAGTGAAGACCTTGTAAACCTTTGGACTTTGTCAGTGAACGTAATCGGGGGTTTTGCCGAGTCGTCACACACGCATGCTCTTGGTCTGCTCTAAGATCCAGTTGTCCGTAAAGTTTATTATTTGTCTGTAAAATATCTAATACAGTACAACCTAATAACTAATCCATTTATTTTTGAGTTTACGACGCTTTAAACTCGACGCGCGGTTGCAGTAAACATCTTGGAGTTCGTGCAGAACGCAGAGCTGAAACTGAAATGAATCTACGTGTTTGATTCTACAGAAGGACTTTCTTTTTATTCCTCCCATCTTTTAAAGCAGCGGAGCGACCAGCCAAGCGTGACTCGCTGTAATCTGCAGCAAAGCGAGCAGACGACTCTGAAAAGAGAAGAGTGCTGCAGCTTCGCTTCCGCAGTTCAGTCCGTCGCCGGGAGTTTGTCTTGCAAAGTGTTCGTCTTGGTCACTGAGCGCTCCTCCTCATTTGTCTCCGCTCGTTACAGCGCGAAGCCACATCTCAGTAATTGCCGTCCGTGGATACATGAGGTTCCTTCCCTCGCGATTGTCGGTGACGGGAGCTCGTAGCTCAGCCGCGTTTTCCTTTAGCGCCACGTCTATTGGCTGAACGCCTCGGCGATCAAAAGGGTCGACTGGCTGCGGTTCAGACATGCAGATCTGAACAATCTGCGACGGCAGGACGGATGCTGTCTGGCACATGTTCATCTCTGAACGCCGGAACACGAGATTATCCCGCCACGCACGTCAGGGCAGGTTTTCTCCGCGACGCATCGACGCTGTGGTGCACGTGAACGAACACCTGATCAGACGACTTCCGGCAGCGCACGCACAGTTCAGCAGAGCAGCGGGCCTCTGACGGACTCGCACAGCCCCGTGCAGGCAGACGGGGGAGGGAGACCATGACTTGATCCGACGGCCGCCGAGGTGACCCGATCTCTGAGAGGGAGGCCGACAAGCGTCACGCAATCACACAGCACAAGACGTGAAGCGTCCGCAGACGGTCACTCTACGTATCAGTCAACATGCAACGAATCCCGTTAAACAGAGATGAGACAAAGAGGCGGAGGCCCGGGCGGACGGGCCACCCGCCACCGGGCAGGCCGACCGCAAATTTTCAAGTGCAAGGACGGGTGGTATTCGTGATCTTATGTGGCGGTGGGCCGGTCCCAGTCCGTCCCTGGGCGGAGAGAAGACAACAGACGCCACCGGTCCACTGCTTCACTTTTTACAACTGTTTCAATGTGCAAAATATTCCTAAGTTGTTACCTGATGGAAAAACTATAAGCGAGCTACCGATCCAGCAAAACTAATTACCATCTCTCGTAATGCTAGCTTCTGCAATTGATAGGTAATCTGCACTTTGACCATTCTTGGAATAGGATTTATGTTTTTCTGCATTTCCCTTATTATCAAGCAAAACCAACAGCGTGTCGGTCCGCCTCTCACTGCTGTCTGACTTCCTGTCCGTGGCTCTCCGCTCCCGAGCCCGTCGGTTCCCACTGAAGACGTGAATATTTAAAAAAACAAACCAAACCTCACCAACATCCAGTGTCCTTTTTAGTTTTAAATGGAGCGCCTTCAGCTGGCGTGACAGCCGGGGCTTTGTCCCAGAGAGGATCAACGGGGATCTTCCGCCATGGCCGCTAAAGCTGAATGCAAACGTTTGTCTGTTGTGACAGCGCTGCGCGAGGGAGCGCAGGACCGCACTTGGCTTATCCGTCTCCGACGTGAGGCTGGCAGAATGGAGGGCAGCAGGACGCTGTGTCATTGGATTGCGAAGAGATTGACAGTTTGACATAAACGGGTGGTGCTGCACGACTAACGGCTCTGTGGATATACAGAACACTTTACATCCTTCAATAGCTGCTGGAAAACCACTAAACATCCACTAAAAATAGTGGCAACGTATTTTTGTGGGGGGTTTATCATTGTGACGTGTGTGCAACTGAGCCCAGCCTGCATGAGCTTAGAAGCCACAGCAACTGATAATAAACCGGATCCAAACGATACTCCGGAACTAAAGAAAACCAATTCACATCATTTTCTCACTCCGAGTTTCAGACCTTCGCGCCGGAGTTCGTGAATCACCAACAAAACACGGGCTGTAGTAATTATAACCTACAGGAATCAGCGTTTTCCTTCTTTTCTAGGCTTTTGGAGACAGTGATGGCAAACTCAGAGGCATGAAAATAGAGCCACCATTCTAGCTTTCAGTCATCTGCGCACCAGAATACTTCAGGGTTTGGTGAAATCATTTCATGAAAGACTGACACTCTCGCCATGTACAAAAGGAAATATGACTCACTCTCCACTTCACCCAAACCACGCCGCTCACACAATCTATTTTCCTCCTGAATACTTCGGAATCTCTCAGCCTCAATACTCACAGGACAACTAAAGCTCTCTGGCTTATCGAAGCGAGATATAACGTGAGGTTCAGCCTCATGGATCCTGTGTTACAGTCACGTGGTTGTTAGATAAGGATTCATGTCCTCAGTTTTGTGTTCAACAAGATGTTTTTCAAACCATTTTGTTTCGGACTTGGATAGAAGCTTATTTTCGATGGTGTCAACGATACGCCAAGTCATTTCTGTAGACGTCGAGCAGACGGGCCTCCTCAAGCACCGAGTACAGCTCTACAGAACCGTGATACCTCAGAAACAATACAGATTCACTCAGATATGGAGTGCATCTCTTGAGTTACAGCACGAGTGTGTTCGTTCATGTTAAGCGATTACAGCACTGTTTGGTTGCACTTTGTTTTTCAGTTGGGTGTGTTTATAGTGCAGGGATCAAGACCGAAATCAGCCCCGCGTTAAAACAGCGCAGGGGGCTACGTTGTGTTGGTTAAAGTGCTGGTTAAAGCGGCTTGGCTGGGCGGCAGAGCGGTCGCCTGCCAATCGGAAGGTCGGCGGTTCGAACCCCCAGCCGCGCGTCGAAGCATCCTTGGGCGAGATACTGAACCCCAAAATGCTCCCGAAGCTGCGCCTTCGGTTTGTGAATGTTCCCATGTGTAAGTCGCTTTGGATAAAGGCGTCTGCTAAATGACTAAATGCAAAGTACCGGTGAAAACATTACACTCGAAGGAGTAACAGACACCGAAACGCCCCACAGTGGTTCATATTACTCACACACAGGATTTTACAACAATTTAATTTTTCGTTGCGACGACGGGAAGGTAAACAGCGGAAATGCAGCGTTCGTGTTACAGTACTCCACCAGGAGCGTGTGCTTGCATGTATTTGACTGGCCAACGTAGCGCCTCGCCCCCGCCACGGCTCCATTCAAATGCATAAGAGGGCTGCGTTGTTTTCCACGCAGGACTAAAGTCGGTCTGAACGCGGCCTAAGGGTGTGGAAGTCCGGGCGTGTGCACGGTCTTCCCCTAAGCTTATCCAGGCGTATTAGTCGCCTAACCATGACCTTAACCGAACCCTAACCATAGTGCATCTTTCCCAAACCCCGACCGCACATATTGTAGGAAGAAAGAACTTTGAAAGCATCGCCATCGGATGTCAAAAAAAAAAACCTTGCCACTGAACTTAACGCCTAATGTGATGACTGTAACATAATAATAAAAACTTTATTTGGATGGCACCTTTCATGCAAAGATGCAGAGATGAGATTAAAATGAATAATAATAATAAATAATGGTGACAGCAATAAGAGAAAAACAAACTAAACCGCTGGATCACGATATAATAAAACACTAACAACCCAAATTAAAAAGACAGGTCTTTAATTTCTTTTTCAAAAACGCCGAGGGAGTTCGCTGTCCTGAGCTCCGAGGGGGGAGGGAGTTCCCCAGTTCGGGGATTATAACAGAAGGCAGCCTCGCCGGGTTCCTGGTGGGACACTTTAGCTCGTTCTAAGAGAAAAGGCAGCGGAACATCTGAGCGCTCTGGTTGGGACATAAAGTGATGTATGAGGGTGCTGCATTATGTAAAGCTTTGTAGATTAATAAGAGGACTTTATAATCAGTCCTAAAAGACACACTCAGCCAGTGCCGTGATGCGAGCAGAGGGGGGGTGTAATGCTGCAGCGCTCCGAATTATCCGTAATTTCTTTTAAGACTTTTTATATGGAGACCAGTAAAAAGAGAGCTGCGGGAATCTAAGCGGCTTGTAATAAAAGCAGCCAATCGGCGTCGTTAGGGGTTCAAAAATGGCCAGTGGCAATAAGAGCTGTGCAGAGAATCTGAGGCACGTCGCAGTCACACTGAGCTGATTCATCACGGGATGTGTTTGAATGTTTTTCCTGCATCACGAACAGCAGCGGACTTATTGTCACGTGCATAATATCTGGCGTTTTAAAAGGAGTTTGAATGCTTTCTGCACATTATTCTAAAACACTTCAAACAGAATTCAGGCTTGAAAGTCTTTTTGTTTGACTGGATGACTGGAATCATCTTTATTTGACAGACCAAAATCCAACACTCTGACACAGTTTTATAAAGCTTGCTGCGTTTGACACTCCTGTTTCAATTTTGCACGCTGGCCGTGATTTTGGGGGCCCGAGAACGAGGGGTGTCCCATTTTGCAGCGTTTTGTGCCTTGAGACGCAGTGAGAGTTGGGTCAAAGCTGAACACGAAATAAAAAATAAAAGCCGTGAGAGGGAGAGCGAGACGGATGAATGAAGAGAGGGGGAGGGAGGGGGATCGGTCCGCGTTACTGTCAAAGTGCAGTGGAGCGCGACGCCCTCCTCCAGGCCACCGCGCATCACTCTCCGGTCTCCACATGTATGAGCTGGTGTGTCCATGTATGCGCGCACGTCTTTCTGCATCAATGTGTGCTCGTGTCTCCGCCGTGTTGGTGTTTGTCTGCGGCTCGCTGTGTCTCGGGCTGTGTGTGTGTGTGTGTGTGTGTGTGTGGGGCCTCGGGCCTTGCACTGAGAGTGTAAAGACTCCAGTAACTGGTCCAGGGGTTACAGAGGGCTGCTGCCGCCGCCGAATCCTGACCTACATCGTGCCGCTGTTGCGAGCGAGTCTCTTTAACTTCACTGCATCTTAACTTTCACAGGCGACGTTATAACACGAACCAGCGCCATCATGGTTCTGTCATCACTTCGGCCTCGGCAGACGTAGCGACGGAATGTCCTTTTACGTCCCGAGCTGACAGCACGGTGACACACTTACATACCACACGGCCTCTCCGCTTAGCGCTCTGCTGTGGCCTTACAGGGCCCCTCAGCACGCTTATGTGAGATGATGATCCACGAAGAGCCGTGTATATGCTGTTCTTTAACGCCTGTGGACGCCGGTAACACGAGCTACCGTGTAGAGCAGTAGAAAGCAGCACGAAACTGAAATGCTCGAGTACAATTTTACTTCAGTGAAGTGCATCTGCTCAAGGGGATGCTAGCGTGGCCTACTACTGTCCTACTACTACTACTGGCCTGTCTACTGTTTTCTTCGTTCAATGACACTGCAAAATTCTCATTTGGTTAGACCTACAGTATCTGACTGAGCAATATAAAGCAAGTAGCGTAAGCACAGTAAATATCATGTCGTGTAGGAATACTGCACATCAGCCGTCTCACACTATAAAAGCTGTTTCCCCTAATTAACACACCTTCAGCCAGAATGAGAGGAAATAGTCAATGAAAATCAGCTGCTGGAACAGACACCTGCAGAGTCTTCTTTCCTGGTCAATCTTTCGTCTTTTTATATAAAGAATCATATGCCACCTTTTGTAACACAATTGTAGTCAGGCACGCCAGAAAGTTGGAAGCCGAAAACCTCGCATTCGAGGCCACTGCGACGTTGAACTGAATGTTTTGTAACAATTATTCTCACAGTCGGAGCCAAACTGCAGCAGTGTGTAAAAATACAACTGCTACGGTGCTGCGTGTGTATGTACTATAGTGAATATGTGCACGTTGAATGTTATTTGTAACCTTGTGGTCAAGCGTTCCTTCAGCTTTCCTTTAATTCCGCGTGCTATGTGAGTACAGTCCGAACTCTGATGTGTAGCGTTCCCTCTCGTTCAGGCCAAGGCCCATAAACCTTCTCATGACCGACGCCGGGAGGAGCTGCACTTTGTGGATGAGTATGGCCAGCCAATCACTATGCAGGTGGAGGCAAGGAGGGGGCGTGGCCACAGGAGGCGGCGGTCCCATTGCGCGATTGAGTGCAGCGCCCCGACAGAAAGACACTGGGAGGCCCTGAGAGCCATGGGACTGATGGACGGAGAGGAAGGTCAGGGAGACGGCTACAGCGCTGGGTAGGTTCTGCTGGAGGGCTGCGTGGTGGGGGGCGAGGCCTGGGGTAAAGACTCATTGTCCAACATTTCACCCCATTTGCACTCTTTCGCCTCTCCCAGCTGTTACCCCATTTACAAACGCGTCCATTTTACGTCAATCCCAGCAGTTTACCCCAGGCCTAACAGTTACCCCAGTTGCAAGGATTTACCCAGTTTGAAACCTGTTACCACAGTCCCTAGCTGCCTTCCCCAGTCTTGATCACTTTTCTTCGGTCAAAGATTCATCTGTAGTAGTGGCACTACCATTCAAACACTCAAAGCTGCAAAACGCTTCGCATAAACATACTAAAACCCATAAAATACTAACACATACAAGACAAGCATTGCTAAAAAGTCACAAGCTTGTTGCGATGTCGTTGGTTTCCGTGCCTTTACCCAGGACAACCCCAGTCACATCATTCTGTCGTTGTCCCGAAACCCTTTACCCCTCGCTCAAACGGAGAGACAATATTTTCTATACTTAAGGGGTTCGGGGGCCTCAGTTCGGGTTTGCGAGGTCAGCGTGATGTTGCATTGAGTCTCTTTGTGCTCTTATAAATATTCATGAGTGGGAGGTTGTTCTGCTGAGACAGCGGCCGGCGCAACACATGCTCTGGCTATACATGAAGACCAGAAATATTCACAACAAATACACCTACACTGTCTGAAGGCTGAGCGTCTCTGCGCACCCTCTGTCCAGGCCTTACTGTGGTCACATGGCCGCGTCACCTGACCTATACTCCGCCAATAGTCGCATGATGATGTCGTCTGATGTCTATCCACCCAACGGCTACCTGCTCAGATCATCTAATGACCAGCACCCGGGTAACAACTACCTGCCCAGCGTCTCCTACAGCTTAGATCACCTGGACAGACTGGACTACCAGGTGACGTATTGTGTCGTAGTATATCCATATCACAGTATTCTGTTCTGAACTCTGAATGTTTGCGTGTGTGTGGTTTAACTCATTTTACAGATTACTATTATATGCTACAAAAATTCATCAGTTTACACTCATTTCTATTCTGATCTGTTTTTCTCTTCCAGGGTCCAGAAATGTTGCCCTACCAGCCTAACTCAGAGAGCTGTCTGATTGGCTGCTACAGCACAGAAGAGATGGAGCCTAAGAACTTCCCCAGACAGGTAGCTAATGTCAAAAGATTTGCATCACTACTGTTTTATTTCTCAGCATCAGCTCTGTGCTCGCTTTCTGCCCCGTAGAAACGTACGCTGCCTTGCTGCATCCTTTGCACTTGTCTAATAAATAAATTTAATTCTTTCTCTTTAGTCCGACTATCGCCCTCCCTGGCGGTCGGATCGTCTTCTTGGATACCTTCCCCTGAGTGAGCTTGACAGCGGGCTCGGATGCGGCCCTGACAGCCCACACCACCGGATGGCTCTCTCCGAGGCCGAGACCGACGCCATGTCCTCGCTGCCAGGCCACACGGCTTCCTCCCAAGGCTCCTCCGAGTCCTCCGAGTCCCTGATCTCCTCGGAACCCAGCGACTCGGGCTTCCACAGCGTCAGCACCGGGGAGCACAGGCGCCTGCATAAGATTCACGGAAGCCACGCCCACCGACAAACTCACCATCTCCGCTCAGGCCACTCCCCCCGGGAGCAGAGAGGACGCTGGGATTTGGAGTCCATCCCTGAGACGACTCAGATGACTCACTCCGGAGCGCCACAGGCGTCCCGCTGCACTGTGGGTAACAGCACGACCACAACAGTTCACTTCCACAGAGCTGAGAGGAGCCCCACCTTACCTCGCCACCGCTCCCCGCCTTCCACTTCCATTGGTTAGTAAAGCTCTACAAATCATTTCCTTAAACTGTCCATCTAATGCCAGATTCAGGGATGACACTTAGAGGTCCAGCGTGCAGGATTTAGCGGCATCTAGCGGTGAAATTACAGTTTGGAAACATTTGAATACCGCTCGCCTCACCCTCCCCTCCCAAGCGTGTAGGAGAAACTCGCGAACGGCCCTATCTAGGGTCAGTGTTTGGTTTGTCTGTTCCGGGCTACTGTAGAAACATGGCGTGCATTCAACATGCTTATGGATATTATATTCCATTTCTGCCAACAACTCCTCCTAAATGTTACACACTGGACCTTTTAAAGATATGCATGTGAGTGAAATTATGTGATAGGGTTGTCAACTAGTATATGGCAAGTAGTAAAATATATATACATAAATTCTCTAAAACATTGCAAACAGGGAACCACTTCCCTGATCATGGGGAGCTTGACATAGAGCTAATCTGACGAGACTGACACCGAGATCCTAGTTGGCGATCCCACTGCGTCCTAAAAGTGAGGTGCACCATGATGCTTTTCCCCCCTGCAGCTGTGATCTCGGAGGCATCGGAGGCATCTTGCTATTTCTAAGCACACATTATTAGCTAGAAACAGCAGCTACAGTCGAGCAATCAAAACCGATAAAACTTACCATAACCAGTTGTGTGAAGTGATTTGAACGATGTATTTGTGGTCTTGTTAAACACCAACCAGCTACCGGTGCCGTGTTGAGACACTCCCACGGTGTGAGGAAACGGTTAGGTGTCAGATGGTCCAACATGGCACTGTTTTTCAAGGCACTGAGTGCAGTTTCCCTTGGCAGCAAGGAGTTCTTGCTAGAATGGCTAAATGGAGATTTACGTGTTTAGAGATGTAATACTCGGCACCTGATTCATGCATTCATTCTGTCTGCAGGTTGTCATACTGAGCCCTGCCAGCGGAGGGCGCTGTGGTTGGAGCAGCAGCAGGGAGGAGGCAGGATAATAGAGGCTCCGGTGCGCAGTCGAACAATAACAGATTTAAGTGAAGGACAATGCCGCCGCAGGGCCAGTCACCCCAACATGACCGATCCAAACACTCTGACAAACAGACTCCAGAACAGCCAACCAGGTGCAGCCAGCAGCACGCTGGGGCCGAGGAGCAGGGCCAGTTATCCCAGTAACTGTCAGCCCACCAGTCACCTCAGCATAGACAGAACCGGTATGACCAATCATCAGAACACACTGAGAAACAGCCAGGGCACAAACCGGAGCAGAGAGGAGGACTCCCTCTCTAAAAGTCCTGGATCTGGCTCCAGCGGAGCGTCAGACTGGCGCGGCTTTCAGACCCTCGGGAATCGCACCGGCAACCCTAAAGGTTCCTCAGTTCCCTTCTACAGCACACTGGGAGCCCCACAACGTAGCCCTCGCTCCCCACCCTCTCCCCGCTCCAGACTGTCCAATCAGAAGTCCGTCAGGAACCAGCTGCTCAGAGCCCGAGCTTACCGACTGGCCCGGGAACGCAGCGAGGTCACAACCGATGAGGAGGTGCGTGGAGAGGGAGAGAGAGAAGGCGAGGAGGAAGGGGAGGATGGCCGATGGGCGGGGCGATACTGGAGCCGGACCGAAAGGAGACGCCACCTGGCGCTGTCGCGGCAACACAGAGAGAGGAGGGGAGGAGGGGAGGAGCAGGCCGGGGGACTCCAGGGGTCGCTGTCGTCTCAGACGGTGCTGGAGCTGAGCCACATGAAGCAGAATCGACTGAGGAACAGCAAGCTGCTTGATGACTGGACAACTGTGGAGGAGCTGCTGACTCATGGGACACGAGTGGAGAGCGACAGTCAGCTATGTCCCAGCCCTCTGTTATCGGTTACCACTGTCTGATGGGGACACCGCTGGCACACAATCCCACTGTCGGTTACAGCTGATTGAAATCTCCAATCCAACACTCAGGCCCAGATTCATTAGAGGTTTGCGTGGTGAAAAGTGTAAACGTATGCACTAAAAGGACCACATGAGAGAGATGAGTTTGCGTCGAATGGTGCCGACAGAGGTCATGCATCTGTTAATTACATAGAAATTACATTATTTTGAGCACCGTATCTATTTGTAGGCGCTGCCTTGTATGTCAAGAACACACCCAATCCATACTTAACACTACTTAGGAACTATTGGAGTGAATCTAAGAAGCATTTGCGCAAAGAGTTGGTTGTAGCAATTCACAGGAGAGCTGCAATCGGCAAGGCCTGACGAGGCTGACAGCTTCTTTAAAAGCCCGAACCCGTTTACAGCACGACATTAGTCAAATGTGCGCACGCTTTGCCGGTGCAACCCACACGTAATCGCCAGAGGCCAGCCTCCGTTCCACCTCCTCAGCATCCATTTTCACGCTAATCGGAACGCATCAGCTGACTGCTCATTTACCCCGCGACCAGGAGCACAAGCCCGAGCCCGGCCCGACTAAAATGATAGAAATTAAGCCCGAACCCGACCGAAGCCGGCAAAGATCACAGTTGTGGCAGGTTTTCTAGCCTACCACTCACGGGGTATTTGCTCAGAAAGTTAGATGTGCGCCAAAAAACTCGCTAGCTAGTTAGCTCACTCGCTCATGCAATTTCTTAATTCCATCAGGCATTCTCGTAGAGATCGAGATCTCCTTTTCAAAAAAGACTAGAAACCAAACAAAAAACAAAAGGTGAGACAACCAAAAGTACTCAAGAAACAACGTACTGTATTGTTTGCTAGAAATGGCTGCTGACATTTTTATGGTCTAAAGGTCTTTTGCGTTGCACGTATGCAATGTTAAAATGAAAATATAGCTTAAGGCCCTTATATACTATAAAATGTATGCTTGCGGACATGAGGCGATGACGAAATTAACATCAAATGACCCTCGTGGACACAGAGAGTATAATTTGAGCTCTAATTAAACAAATTGGAAAAATACAATTAAATTGGACTCAGACCGCACGCAAACTTAGTGAATCTGCATCTCAGTCTTGGTACTTATTGTGTGGCGTGCCGTTAACGTGTCTCTTCAAAACGATTAATAACTACTGGAGAGATGAAACAACTCTACTAGCCAAAGCTACTACTGGGGCTCAGGAGGAAAATGACCAACAAGCTTTCCCCAGTAAAGGTTGAAATGAACATAAATAAGTTCGTAAGCATGACAATCTTGACCAACCCCGGAGAAACCGATTTAAATCTGTTTAAACCAACACTACTGTCTGACGAGAACCTCTAACCTGCAGGTTTTTAAACGTAAAAGGACACTAAAGAGCTGCATGAGCGTCAGACTCTGCAGTGTTAACAGACTCCCTGGATGGACTTGTGGGATCCTTCTGGTCTGCGATATCACACGATCGGCTGTGTTGCCTTGTGGAAAAGTGTCTCCATCTCCATTTCTGGTTTTTGCTGCCTTTGTTTTTCCGTCTCCGTGCCAAAAAAGGTCAAGGTCGACTCTCTGAAATTACAAAACCGTCGGGAGGCTCTGCTCGCCGCATACTTGTTAAGAGGATTTCTGCACCTTCACGATCAGACGGCCTCTAAATCCCCTGAGAAGTTGTTTCACCGCACTGTTGTTCTTTTCCAGGCGCCACTTTCACCGGTTTCTCCTGGGCGGTTTACCACTTTAATCTCCGTGCACTCACACAGACTTGGAGTGTAAGTGAAAGAGAGAGGGTCTCCGCGCAGCGCAGCGTCTGATTTATGTACCTGTTTAGCAAATCGAGCTTGGCCTGTTGTGCCGTATGTCCTGAATCAGAAGTCACTGTACATTATCTTTAATGGGAAGTTAGATGAGAAGACTGATACCACTCTGATGACTCTATGTTGAATAGGAAGCTACAGCCAAGCGTCGGGTAGCTTAGCATAAAGACTGGAAGCAGGGGGAAGCGGCTAGCCTGAGCCCTGAGAGATGGTCCACGTAACGCCCCGTCAAAACCCCAACTTGTCGTTTTTCCAATGTGCTTTTTTAAGGGATACACCGTGTGAATTATTGAGCTTCAGAGGGACTGGTAGGCAGATTTTATTTACCTTTCAGAGAGAGCAAGGCTAGCTGTTTCCCCACTATTTCCAGGCTCTATGCTAAGCTAAGCTAACCAGCTGAAGGCTGTAGCTTCCTATTTAATGGACAGATGTGAGAATGTTATCGATGTGCTCAAGCAAATAGCATATTACTCGAAATGTTGAGCTGCTCCTTTAATATATTTCAGTTCCCGCCATTTGTGAGAGCACAGTAACTACCTGTACAACACGTGACGTGGCAACGCGGCGAGCACACGGACATTAGGGAGACCCGGAGCGTATCGCTATGTTTAGTGTTTAGTTACAAAATGAGAAATAAGCAGCAGACACAACCAAATGGTGGCACTTTTTCATCTTTAAATTACTTGAATTTCAGTGATGAGATTCAGGTAGTTTTGTTTTTTCCAGAATATGAGATCAGATTCTTTTTAAATCACGTCCGTCACCTGATTCTGCGTGTGGCGAGCGAAGGATCGCAACAGCAGCAGTCATCAGCGCTCGTGGGATTAAACATCGATTTCTCTGTTGCATCGCTGCGACACGCCAGCATGACGACAGACACGAACGGGTGGGGAAGGGTTAATCAGGGTTAAATGTTATGATGTAATAACGCGTTATATGATGGAACTGTTCAATGCAACTTTGTTAAAAAAAAAATAAGAAAAGGTCCATTTATTTTCATATTTCTGTCGAGGTTTGGAGGAAATGAAATCCTGAAGATGGTTTTCAGGTCACAAAGTTGGACTCGTCAAATGAATATATTTAAGGGTTTCTTTTTCTAAACTGTGCGTGCGTGCGTGCGTGTGTGTGCAGTCCTGCAAGAAAGACAATATAAAGTTTGATACGAACTTATTAGAAGTGTTTAGCCAAAGACATTGTGTAACTTTGGTTTGTGGACAATCTGGGACAACTATCACTGTACGATGTAAAAGTATATTTTATAATCACATTAGTTTTTTATATACTTTAGCCTTTATTTTGCCTTGAGTAGATTACGTCTGCTTCTCACCAACATCCTGGTATGCTAGTGTACGTACGTAGATGTTAGTGTACAATCAACTGTTAGCATAAGCCGGCCCGAACCTTGCATGCTAACTCCTGATTAGCACAGAACAAGCATTCAAAACGATCGCCTAAAAGGGTCATAAGTGCTAAAAGTCATTGTCCTGTATTTTTTTTTTTCCACAGACTGACAAACGTAGCTCAGAGGAAGAGATGCTCCAAGACCACATGTAATCTAATTTGGTCGGGGACACAATAATAACTATGCTTGTGCTGGTAACACGTGGTGCATTAACTGCTGAATTTGGATTCAAAATTAGAAATGGTTTTGTGAAGCATGCAGCTAGTTATAACTACTTTTCTTAGCTGGTTTCATCTGTCCGTCTGTGGTGTGTCAGAACCTCTGAGCTCTTTCTCCGAATTCCTCCCACGCTGAAGATCATTCTTAAAAAGGGAAATACGCTTTTACTGTGATTCCTCGAAGACTTCTTGAGATGTGTGCGAGCTTCTCGCCAAGTGGTTTTTTTTTTGGTTTTTTTTTACTTAAAAGAGTTGTTCAACATTTAGGGGATTACGCCATGTGCTTTCTTTTTGAGGGTCAAATGAAAAGATGCACGTCAGTCCCGTGTCTGTGCGGAGCTGGAGTCAGGACGTGCTTAGCCTAGCTTAGCATAAAGGCCGAAGACACGGGGACACAGCGAGCCTGGCTCCGTCTAAAGTCCGAAAGTACACCTACCAACACTTCTCCAGCTCGTTGGTTAACATGTTGTATCTCGTTTAATTAACCCACACGCAAAAATGACAACTTGTGGTCTTAAGGGCGAACGTTTTCTTGCAGTGTATCCATCCGCCCACGGCTCCTGTGCAGTGTCTCTGATGGGTCTGTAGCGGATTGCCAGACACAGTCGGTGCTCGCGGGTTCTGGTTTTGGTCTCTGTACAGGCACGATGGTACCAAACCTGGCAACCTCGCTGTGACAACAAGACGTCCGGAAGCTGCCCGCAGTCTCTGCACCGACTGTTGCTCAACAAGAAGTAGTTCTAGTTGATGTATTCACGTTTTTGGTTCATGTATAGATTAAAGGGATGAGATAAAACATGCTGGGTTTTAGATGTGTCAGGGGCCTTTTTCTTTTTTAAAACCTTGGGGTGAATCACACTTAATCATTTAGCAGACGCTTCTATCCAAAGCGACTTCGATATGAGAGCATTCACAAGCCGAAGGCGCAGCTTCGGGAGCTTTTTTGGGGTTCAGTATCAAGGATGCTTCGACGCACGGCTGCCGGGGGATCGAGCCGCCGACCTTCCGATTGGCGGGCGACCGCTCTGCCACCAAGCCACAGCCGCTCACGCTAGCAGCTTCCAGTCTTTACACTAAGCTAGACTAACCACGTCCTGACTCCAGCTCTGTATTTACCACACAGGCATGAGATTAACATTCATCGCCTCGTCCCGGAAGAAAACTGTATAAGTATATTTTCCCCAAAATGTTGAATAATTCCTTTGGCGGGTATGAGGTTATCCGAGTTTTTGAAAACTAACTATACTTTCACCCCTATTTAACTTTTGTCTTAAGGATGAACATTAGAAAACAAACCCGAAAACTATTTCTTTACAAAAAGAAACTCTTTACTTGAAGTAAATGTTATGAGGTTATGCTCGTCAGGTTTTGTCTGGGTCTGTTTGGGCTGTTTCTTTCGGGGCTGTGTGCAATGCTCAGGGGTCTAGTTGCGATAGTGCTGGCCTGCAGTCTGCTGTTGTGCTGTTGGTCAGCTCGGAGGGACGGCGTCCTTCTGTACAACCGCGCTGCGACGTCTCGGGCTCAGGTTTGTGTCTGTATGATGAAATGACTTTTCCCAACCGCGATGTCCATGAAAGTGTCAACTCCGGTGATTTGAGGTTGACGCTGGGGTAACGTGAGACACGGGTTAAAATACTGAGATTTGGCCTCATCTAATCCCTCAAATAATTGGAGAGGATTTTGTTTTAAGGAGATTTCAAACACTTTTACTTTACAGTCAGTAATTTCCTAATGATTTTTGAGGAATGATTTATTAGGAATATTCCTGAACAAATCTATGTAATTTGGTACTAATTATAGGGAAAATAGAAATGTCCTTGAAAGAAAAAGCTCGATTAAAACCATAAAAAACCAAGCAAATATACAGTAGATTCATTTATACAGAGAAACTTCACATTTTTGTATTTTCAGCGGACTTTCTGCTCACGGACTAAAAGACTTTTTGGATTACACGAGCAGTCGACTGGAATGTATTAATTGGAAGCATACAAATAAAACACTGCCTCTACTTTCCCTACAGTTAATACGAAATCACAAATCTTTTCAGGAAACTTAGCAGAAATTGTCTGGGAATTATGAACCTCTTAATGTATTGCCGCGATTTCTATAATATTTTATTTTTTATTCTTTGGGACGATACACTAAAAACACCGGACCAGCGAAGTCGTACCCCTCTGGCACAAATGACACCTACAGGACACAAACACGCATATTTGAACACTGAGTTGCTATATGTAAAAGTACATTCATCGCCCCAGCCCTTAAGCTTGGAAAAAGCAGCGGTTGGCGGGGACGAGACGCTCTGCTGGGCGCATAGATTCAGTGGACAGCTGGGTCTGAAAGTCTCGCCTAATGCAGCTTTGGGGAATGAAAGCATGACGCGTGCCTCCCAGTTGCTCTAAAGGACACGACCCTACAGGACCCTACAGCTACACAAGGTCTGTCCTGGGTGCTCCCCGTCGCTGCTCCTCCCCAGACGAGATGGTCGAACCCCACAGAGAGGCGCTCGTCCACTTCTAAACTATTTAGTTGCTTTAGTACCAGAAGAGGCCTTCAAACAGCTGACAAAGTGTTAAATCCCACCAATGAACTGGGCCAATCTGTGACCTTTAACACAGAGGAGGACAGTGCGGCAGGACTAGCACGTGCAGGCTGGGGACGAGACCGTTTAGAGCTTTTAAGCTGCTTCAGTTTCAGGGTCCTGCTATTGTGCGCGCTGGCTAACCGTAACACTAAGAGCCCAGCAGAGTGGATAAAAACACACCGAGTGAATAGATGATGGCGTACAGGAGGCGTGCGGCTCAAAGCGAGGAGCTGAAAACATCAGGTGGGTGCGGAGCGACGAGGAGGCTGCCACCGTCCCTCACGCTGCCACCTGAAACTGACAGAAATGTCGCGTTTCCGTCACGTGGGTTTCCACGCTCTCAATGCCGCTAAGGACGTCGTCTCGCCGTGGCCTCTTCTCTCGCTGATGGTTTGATGGCAGCGACCGGAGGAGCGCGGGGGGGGGGGACAAACTAAACATTCACATTTTCATTTGCAGATTTTTTTGGAAACTGGGTTCAAATTTGCCCTAAATTTGGTTTAGAAACGTAGGTACGGTCATGGTTTACAGGGACCCGTGAATATAACGGAGCCAATGTGCTTTTCCTACTATGACATATCAAAATGTCTGCTGTGAAAAAGGACTTTTATTACACACGGCCTGCTTGTAGATCACCTAAACTCGCCATCAGACTAGTAGATGGCCTTGCAAAGAATCACTGAGGGTCTACCTTGTCGAGCTGTGATGATACTTTCACTCTCGAAACCTCAAAGGCATGCGGCTCATTCTATGGGATGCAGAAATGATGATACAATTGTATGTACTCTGGTTAGACAGCTAAGTCTTTCCTGTCAACGGCAGATTAGAAGTGTCAGCTCCTTCAGCTGTGCTGCCTTGATCTGCATTTTTTATTTAGTTATTTCAAACGTGCAACAGATTTCATTCTGACGTTCAGTCGCTGTTTCGGTTCGAGGCGTTGTGCTGCGTTTTAAAATAAACTCACCACGAACGCTGACTGACAGCACTTTCCGCTGACAGCCATGTTGGCTCCTCAGTCCTGCTCCGTGACCGTTGCTATAGCAACTGGTGTTTCTACGGCAGCTGATCTCTCAGCACTTGGCCTTGTCACCATGGTGATGTTTTGTGGAGGACGACGGGAGTTATTAGCCGAGAAAAGCAGCAGCAGCAGCAGCAGCATTTAAAGCACCTGGACTGGCTGCCGCCGCCGGAGTGAATGTGACCAGCAGAAAACAACAGACAGGATCAATTTTAGGATCTATTTTCATGCTGCGGTAAGCCCTCCTGTTGTTTTTCTACGTCTGACCTGGGGAATCGGAGAGTGAACTGAGTCATCACTTCAGCACGGGCTGAAGCAGGGCGACGTCTGCTGGCGTCCACGCAGAATTACAACTGCTGCGCAAGAGCCCACAGAAATCTGCAGCTGTGGGAGGAAAGATAAGAATCAGGAAAGACAACGAGTGGGTCTGCGTAATGACAGCCCGACAGGCAAGGCGCTTCATAGAGACTCAGCTCAGGGTTTAAAAAGCTAGTTCGGTTATACATGAGACTGTCACAGCTCGACGCAAACACAATATTTCTAAGTTTGAATCAAGTGGCTGATGTAAAGATGTGCCAAAACACTTATTGTAGTGTTCTTTGAAAAAGGCCCTACACACACGGGTGTTGTCACCTATTTTGCTTGTTTAGACCTCTTCTCAGGACGCCTGCTTCGCTCACCTGCGGGCCCTGCTGCACCTGTAAAGAGTGGGACAACCTCGCACTCTTAAGGTGCAGTCAAATCGCCGTCGGTCCTACGACAAAGGGACATTATGTCGCGGTTCTGAAGGGATAATAAATAAAGGGCGTCGAGTTATTTTGGGCGGCCACGGTTCTGAAGCAACGGTCGGGCTCACGTCCTCAAAGACAACGTCAGATGAGCACTTCACGTCTGCGATGGACACGAAGCTCTCCCGGCTGAATCATCGAGTGTCGAAGATGAACAACTGCCGTTATTCTATAATATCTGGTTCTTTGACCCAAATTCAAAAAGGTACAAGAGGCCTGTGAACAGAAAGTCGACGGCGACTCCAAAAAGATGCATTTCACCATCAAGCAAAGTAAAAACAGTGAAGGTAAAAAGTACACGCTCCCTGATGGGGATCAAGGGGGACGGGTTTCGGTCCCGTTCCACTTCGCTTCCAGGGTCCTTACGGGGACAGCTGAACAGTGCCGAGCAGTGGCCCCTGTGCGTTTCCTGCTGTGACAGGTCAAAGCGTCTGCTGTGAAGAAGCCTTTATTAACGGGCTCCTACAGCCGAGGTTTGTGGTGCATCGGGCCAAACGTTGATTTCTCGGAGGTAAAGTCTCAAACGCGCAGCTGTGACGTTCAACTTCAGTATCACGAGTTCATCCAGGAGCCTCCCGGTGTTTCAGTGTTGTGGAAGAATGAGCCGATCATTGATGGGAATCTACAGCTGTAAGCAGGCGACGCAGCAGTTTGAGGTCTGGGAGAGGAATCCAAGATCGAAGGCCCGCAACAAGAACAAGTAACAACTCCTGCATTTCCAAACACACAGTGCATCTGTTTCTACTGGCCGACAGACTTGAACACAGGGAAACTCGGACGTGCAAGGTGCCCGCAGCGGGCTGGCGAGCGTACAGAAACAGGGAGCGCGTCCTTGAATTGATCATTTGAACGGGCGTCAGCTGAAGTGAATGACGGCTGGAGAGAGCATCTGTCGCGCAGAAGTCGAATCAGCCGGGAGAAGTGAAAGTCTGCCAAATGCCTATAATTATAATACAGTCTCTCTACAAACGGATCGCCAGTTAAAACTAAGCGGAAAATAATTGGGAAATGTTGCGCCACACGATGGCGTCACAGCCCTCAGCTGCCCCTTATCGGTTACCACTGAAGGACAAACAGGAGGAAATAATGAAAGAGAAACCCCCGAAGGTGTAACAAAATTTATTCCATAAAATATACTTGTACACAGCTCTATGAAGCAGTACTGCAGTACTGCTGCACTTCAATCCACGTTTGAAAATGTTCCACGCAGGACAGACGGGCTGCGTCTCCACTGGGAAGAAACCGGACCTAAAAAGGCAGATAGGAGCCGGCCTGAGCGGTTTGCTGTGAACAACCGGAGTTCAGATCCTGCTGCGTCCTCAGTGGAACTGCAGCCGAACGCAAGCTTCTCAAACACGACAAACACACAACCTAAGAAGCACAAGAGGTCCCCGTCACATCTTTTATCAGCGGGACGGGGTCAAGTGGAGTTTACAAAAAGAGGTGACGCTTGCGTCATCCGGATGAGTCTGATTGAGGAGAAACGTGACGGGCCCCACGCTGCCTTTTCAAGCCGTTTCAAACGCGTCATGAACACGAGAAATGAGAAGTGACCAGGCAAACCTTCAGTCCGGGTAAAAGCAGCGAAAGTCAGAGTTACCTCACCGACAGGCAGCACGCTCAAGGAACAAGCCAACGCTCAGAGTTTTGTGGGTCTGAACTGCACAAAAAACAACAAAAACCAACTCAAATATTTGTTGTTTTAGGGGAATTAATGGGCTTCATGCCGGAACCACTTGTACAAACACATTTGTTCTCCGGTGCCACTCACGAATAATCGAGTTGAACTTCGTTCGACAAATTTGATCAATTTAAAGAATTTGCTTGAAAGAGGCACGAAAGAAATTCAGGAACAATCCAGACCGGCCGTACGCGTCATGGACTGATGATTTACTAACTAAACTGCCTTAATGTGAACAACTATGGAGTTTAAATGTCAACTAAAATACAACTTCAAGTAATAGTATAATTCCACGAGTGTGATGCGCATCGTGGCTCATCAGTTTACTGAGAGGTTCCACAAACGTTTTTTTTAATATTTTGTTTGACATTTTCGTCAATGAAACGGGACGACAAACGGCTTCATATTGCAAATTGGGGGCGTCGGTTACGCAAACGCTCAAACCTCCCAAACGCGAACACGATTTAGGACGAGCTCAGAAGGGTTTGCTGGTTCCAACCGGACAGCCAGAAGGAAGAGAATTTAAGGTAAAAGTACTTCTTGCACGAGGCCCACTGAATCCTGTGTTTTTCAAATCAATTATTGGCATCGGCCTTCAAAAAGAATCGACCTGAAGTGAAGGAGGACACGACGTCACCAGCAGCTACTGCTGTTAGAGACGGGTCGCCGTCTCGGAGCTAAAACACGCAGCGCTTGAATTCAGTTTCCTCTATTTGTTATGAGATTTGGGTTCAGAAATGATTAGCAGTCGCAGCGTTTCAACATTTTTACAACATAAGAAGACATGGGGGCAGGCAGAACAAAAAAAATACTGATGCTGAAATCTTAGCTGAGCGAGCAGATTAATATTAGTAATGAATAAGCGCTCAGTCACGTCGCGTTCAGGGGAACGAGACTTCTGATTCGGACCTCAGACTTTAATGTAGAACGTATTTGAGATATAAAGTATAGACCAGGGGACGTACTTTCAAGTTCCAACTTGTCCTCCAGGATCCAAAATGAACTGTAAGTACTTTACCACCTGACCGTACAGCCCGTCGATATCGTTGCATCTCTTCCTGTGACGCCGGTTACACGTCCGGGCTTTTATTTAGGCGCTGAGCCTCGAAGTGCTGCAGAAACGACTTAACAATCTACTTGAGTGCAGATGAATCCCCCCGCTTTTAATAATCCAAAAGCATGTTCTCGAATGCTTTCTTCAAACAGTACTGCCGTCGTGGTTACCAGGCGGCTGGTGGTGGTGACTGTTTTTCAGTCCACTCCACTGCTGTATAGTTTCCCCCGTGTGTTGATGTACCAACGTACTCGTCTCGTCCCTTATTACATATTAAACATATATATTTATTTATCCCAGGGTAAAAAGAAAACTCGCCCTTAACTCGTCCCCCAGTCCGATCGTTCCCTCGGAACAGGAACGGAAAAAACCAGCTCTCCACCAATCACATTTCATCCCTTTGTCCAGCCATCCACCCCAGGTCGCCACACCCGCTCAAACAGCTGGTCTCCATAGTAACCAAAGCCAGGTAAAAACACAAGCATTTGTCACTGAAAAGCAGCAGATTTTTCCCTTTGACAACATGAGCCCACTGGCTGCGCGCCGCAGTAATCCGTGAAACGCTTCGTCGGTGCTTGTCGCGGTTCCTGCTGATAAAGATGACCGCATTTAATCGAATGCCTCGTTAACGGTTGATCGTTAACGCACTGGCAACACACAGTCCAATGAAAACATCCACGGTGCTGATTTAGGATTTTAAAAAAAGTGCAATACATTAATGTTGTTCCCCAAATCTGAACTCCGATAATCCAGTAAATAATCCTGGCCGCATGCATAGAAAAGTGCTAAAGGTGGAAAAACCGATTTGTGCATTACGGTGAACCATGCGTTCGACTGCCTCGACAGTGAATTGAACTTTGCTGTGCGATCTGCAGCGGAGCTCATCGTCCTTACGCTCTTTAAGAAGGTACTCTGTGGAGTTGATGATTTGGTTTGTGACCCGCAACACAGTCCCCGCCAACGGTTTCACACCATTCCACCGATCTATAGAAATATAGCGACGTGCCAGCCGAGGCAGGGAAGAAGAAGGAGACCTCAAACTGACCGGAAACCCCGTTCTGCAAATGTTTTCCGAGAGGGGGAATTCCACGGGCTTGTTAAGACCTACGATGGGTTTTGATGAGCAACACTGACTATGAACAGAACGTGGTTTGTTAACAAGAAAACTCCACAGAGCAACTTCAAGTGAGGCTCTCGGGGTGTCACACGCTGCTTTGGTCAACGCCCGGGTCGGAGGACGCAACATACCGCTAATGCTATGAAACTCAATATATTCAGAAACGTGAAAACACCGTTTCGGATCTGTGCTTTCAGCCCCGTGCTTTCTTACACTCATCTATTTGAGATTTTTAAGCGCCAGGATGCAGCGTGAACGCGTGGATTTAGTGTTGTTTTTAAAAAGTAGTACAATACGTGACAACGTCCTGGCGTGAAGCGTCAGAGCGTCCACGATCACGGACGCGCTCGCCAAAGCTGGAACACACGGGGCTGCGTTCAGGCTGTAACGGTGTGACGGAGTGCGCGCGGGTCAGTGTTACGGCCACTGTTTGGAAAAACTAAACCCGCCACTGTGAAGACAAAGCGGAGACATTCCGAGAAAAAGCCTTAAGATTACGAGAGACAGTCAGAATATTTTCAGACCAAAGCTTTACAAGAGAAAAAAGGTCATAATGTCATAATGAGAAAAGGTCTTTTTTTGTAGTCTCATAACATTTGGACTTTTTCGCAAACGTACGACTTCTTTCTCATAACATTACAGCTACTCTGGCAAAAATTCTCTTTATTCTTGAAATATTCCAACTTTCTCTTGTCTCATTAGAACTTTACAAATGTTTTGAGAAGTCACACTTTTATTCCAAACGTTATGAGGAGAAAGGTTTCCTGGCTTGATTCCCAAAACATTCAGCCTTTCGCCTCCTAACATTGTCCTTTTTTTCTCGTCACATTACGACTTTTCCCCAGAAATATTTCGGCGTTATCCTCGAATGCTCAGGTGTGTTTTTCTGCACAGTGCTGCACTCCTGTGTGTGTGTGTGTGTGTGTGTGTGTGTGTGTGTGTGTGTGTGTGTGTGTGTGTGTGTGTGTGTGTGTGTGTGTGTGTGTGTGTGTGTGTGTGTGTGTGTGCTGTTCTAGCCCTCCCCCTCACTCTCCTCCAGGCTGTGTTTCACCAGAAACTCTCTGACGGTTGGCTGATTGTCTGGCCCCACCCACTGCTCCTCCAGGTGACGCAGAAGCTCCTCCCACCGCCGCTTGTCTCTTCCTGTCTGCCACGACAGCCGAACTACCGCCCGTAACAACGGCAACAGGAGGGGGTGCGGCCTGTCGATGTGCTGGCGTGATGCCGGTGGGTGGGGTTTATCTCCGAGTGGGGGGGGCCTGTCCCCGGTGTTAGTCAGCGCCTCAGCCGGGGTCAGAACACGGAGGGCGTGGTCACAGTGATCCCGGGCCTCCTCCAGCTGGTCCACTTCCTGGAAACAGAGCGCCAGCCCCACCAGAGTGAAGAACCAATGGGAGGAGGCCGGGGGCGGGGCCTGAGCCTGGCTGTCACAGTAGCTCGCCCAGCCCAGTTTGTGCTGCAGTCTCTTGGCGTTGAGCAGCGGACCCAAGGCCTCCTGGTAACGTCCCACCCTCAACGAAACAAGACAAACTCAAAATACCAACACTGCCGCCGTGAGTCCGACACTTCCTACCAACCATAAAACCTGCCGCTTTTATTCTTCAAAGACATTCGGTGGAGAAAAGGAGACGGGAAGACAACGAGCAGCAGTACCACGGCTGTCAAGAAATTAGTTTACAGGACATTAGCAGCTGGAATTACAAGCCAAAAGGGCCAGCGATTGATGATTATTAATGTTTTAATTTCAAATCGAAGTCAGCACTTGGTTCCCATCACTCACTGGCTGAGGAGGCGTTCAGGCTCTCGGCCCGACCGAAGGCCATCAGAGCGTTACAAAAAAAAGGTGCCTCCCGTGTGGTTTCATCTTTACCGCAGACTCGTTAGTCCACTACAAGGGCTACAGGTGCTGCCGGTAGAGGGAGGGGGGGCTGGTTGGTCTCAGTTACGTTCTGCGGTCTCAAGTTCACGGAAATCAAAAACGTATTCAGGTTCGCTGTCAGATGCTCCCGCTCATAAATGATGCCTAGGTGAGTTTGTGTGTCAGTTACCTGATGAGCACCTGTCCGGTTTGCAGGTCGGTCAGGTAGAAGAACTGCCGGACACACAGCGCCCCCCGCAGGGCGGACAGGGAACACAGGTGAGACAGATACTGTTCAAACGCCCGGCTCCGCTTGGCGATCGTCTCCGCCGTGAAGTTCCGACGCAGCTTCTTCCCTGCGGAGGTTAAAAACGGGAAGCGGTCGGAGTTCAGGGTTTACTGCTGCTGTAGACGGGAAACGGGCGGCGCAGCTACACCGCCTTGAGGTTAACCCTTCGTTTCCTGTCTTACTGTGTTTGTCTCTAACACCAGTGTGCCTCTCTGAGCGTGCGGGACCATAAAAAACTGATGGCATAGTTTCCACTTACGTGGGAAGCAGACGCGCTCCATCTGGTCTCCGTGGTTACGGCGCAGCGTGGCATGGAGCCGCTGGAAGTCGGAGTATCGGCGGGTGATGACGGCTGGAGTCTTATCGCTGGCGCCGGACTGGATCACGTGGATGGTGTACAGCTGGAGAGAGACGGTGACGGACCAGTGAACCTCCTCTGTGTGGCCATTCTTCTAAAACCATGTTGTTTGAGGCCTTAAGGCTTCCTGCACGCTCAGCAAGGTGATGGACGCAGAGAATGCGTGTTTGTGGTCTGTTAAATGTCTCCGTTATGCAGAATGTATTCTTTAAAAAGTCTGCCTGGAAATGAAGCTGAAAGTACAGAGTGATAGAAATCCCCCGAAGTGGTGCGTTCACGTTCAATCGGCAATAATGACCTCCTTAATCCGTTCACAACGACGCCGTTGGAACGTAGCTGCAGCTGTAGCTTCACTAACAATCAGAAAACAATCCCAGGGCAACAAATCCTGTAACACTAAAACGTCCACTGAACCTGCAAATCACAAATCATATGTTTCATACTGTTGTTTAGCACATCCGTATCATCATCATCATCATCACTGTCAAATACGAAGCTAAGAACGCTGTATACATGCACATACCGTACACGTCCACCTACTTCATGTTCATTAGGTCATCCATTACATTAACAATTCAATATATATTCCAGCACTCTTTGCACGACTTGTATTCTTGTTCACAAGTTACAGAACCAGTTAAAGATGCATATATATATATATTTATATCTGCATCTATTTTAAGCCTGTACAGAACAGTGCTGTGTTTGTTTTCGCCTCTCTTTGCTCAGCTTTGTTGCCCTTGCCTTCGGCTGTATATCGGTTTCCATCTTCCTGTGAGTTGGTCTGTGCGTTTAACATTGAGAGCAACTTAAAACCGGAGTCAGATTCCTTGTTTGTGTTCACACTCTTGGCCAGTGAAGCTCATTCTGATTCTGATAAATTCTCACTGACAAAACCCCAACGTGTCTCTCACTGATTCACAATGTCAGTCTTGATGTACTACAAAGTAAGAATGACAGTAAATACCAGTTTTTGCAGGTGACTACTATCAAACAAAGGCAATATGATACACCCCCCCGAAAACACACACAATCCTTGTTGTTAAAATGTAAATATAACTGGATGTTGTGGCTGACACCTATATGGTTGTATGCGTACTCAGAGCCAGACGATCTATGGGTTTATTTCAGAATGGCTGCTGTAGAAGGAGCCGTCGCTCTTTGATCCTGAGGAGGTGAAACGGAGGCGGGCCTCTCGCCATTACGTTTTCGAGCTCGGGCCGAATTCTGTCGGGCTCGGACCCTGTCAGGCCAAACTTTTAGGGCCCGATTACAGCTCTGCTGGAAATATCTGGAGGCAATGTCACATGTGGCCCCTAGCCACACGAAGAAGAAGCCACATTAAAACTCCTCAGCTAAAGCTGAAAAGCACATCATTATCAGCAGTTTTAGTTACAGTTCAAGCGCTTTAGGGTATCGCACCCCACCCCACCCCCGGCTGTTTGAACTCACCACATATTTAGAGGAGGTGTCCTGCACCACGCTGGCGTCGGTCACCTCAAACAGCAAGCTGTCCGTCAGCCGTCTCCCGGCGGGGGCGGGGCTTCCTCCGCCGAGCGCACGCAGGCTCCTCCAGCTCTCCTGAAGCTGCCGCGTCAGCAGCGAGGAGGGGGAGGGGGCCACCGGAGACACGCCCACAGGACTGGTGTCTGCGCAAGACAGGTGAGAGAAGAATCAGGTGACTAGGCAGTCTAATGTGACTCTAATCTACTACACGCACGCATTTCTCAGGACCGCAATCCATGAGCAGAACTGGAATCAGAGATTTTAAAAGATGAATTACAATATTGCACGAAATGGTAGCAGCATACATTGGACCTCATGCAAGAACCACTGAGATCTGAGAGGCAAACACAAGTGAGAGCTTGTCACATTCAACATTTTTTTATATATCAAATTTTCTTTTACAAAAAACCCCAAACTAAATCCACGAGTGGTCCAGGCCACTTGTATCAGTCATGTACAGAAAAGTCGGCCTTTCTTCGCTGTTTGGCTCCTGAATGATATCTGAACGATCTGGTGTTTAAGCGATAAAACGCGACTTATGGCGCTTTTCCCATCACCAGCACCAGCTTAACTCGGCTCGCTTTTCGCTCCGTTTTCCATCGCAGAGTACCTCCACAATAGTACCTGGTTGTCATAGCGACGCCGCAGGAAACTGCCGTGACGTAATGTTCTACGCGACACACACACACACACAAGACGATGGAGGAAATGGAGTGTGTGCTGTGTTTGACCCTCGGGATGTGGCTGTTTCTCACAGCAAGAAGACAAACGGTGTCTCATTTGACCGCGGCGTGTTCTCCCGAGTCGCCGTAACAGTAACGGGTACATCACGCCATCTCTGGCCACACTAATTAAAAATGGCAGGGTTATTCAGGATACTCCGTCTGGCGCCTGCAATGATGCTGCAGTGAATAGTGGCGATTCTCTCTGACCAATCCGCAGCCTGACGTGCTTTCACGTCACATTTTAGTATCGCCTCAGCTCGCTCAGAACCTCGCCGGAGGTGGTACGAAATAAAGTACCTGGAAGCAGGTGCAGGTACGACTGTTACACAGTGGAGAACCAAACAAAGGCGCGGCAAGCTGGACTGTGTAGTGGAAAAGCGTGACGTGCACCAACGGTTGCCATTTTTCTGTCCGGATCAAAACCTTTTTTTATTTTATTGGCACGAGGATTTCTGCATGACAGCTTCTACAGTGTACAGGCTCTCTAGGCAGGCCTCTGTCCAGGTGAACATCCCCCGTCGTGCAACTTGACAGTGTAGAAACCAGTGTAACTTGAAGCGTACGCTCTTGTCCATCTCCATCACATCCCTTTAAATCTAAAAGGCAGCACACAGCGCCTTTAGATGTCACGCACACAGAACTGTTCAAGGTAAAGTAGCTGCCATGTGCCAATCCAGGGAGCAAATGTGATAAAACTGCTGCTCTACTGGAGAGCTGACTTGCGTTGAAGCTGGGAAATATGACGGTAACATATCCTGACAGGTTGACAGGTGCACACACAGGTGCTGTGTTACAGAGAAAACAGGCGTGGGTGTGTTGCTTTTAAGTCAGGGACTCCTGATACGACTACTGACGCTGCTAAATGTACCACGTCTTCGGCTCCTTGGTGTCCGGCAGCAGGAAATGTGTCTCTTTACTCTTGCAGAAAGCTGCCCACACATGCACCAGAACAGGTAGGTTTATGTAGCAAATCGTGGGCGTCATTCCCTGAGCCGACACCACCTCACCTGTGCTGCTGAGCCCCTCCTCCATCGACTCCCCCAGGAAGTCGGAGTCACTGTCCAGCCCCGAGCCCTCGCCCCCGTCCTCTGCTCCTCCTCCTCCTCCTCCGCTGTCGAAGCACAGCGTGCCCCCGAGGCGCTCCGTCACGCACTCCTCCTCCTCCTCCAGCTCCGCCTCCCAGCTCTCCTCTTTAAACCCCTCCTCTTCCGGTCCACCTGCTGCTTCCTGCTCGGGTCCCGCCCCCTGGCCTTCTTTAAACAGCGAGCGCTTCAGGCGGTCCAGCAGCCGGGACGCCATGACGCCACCGCGGGGGGGGAGGGGCTGGAGAACCAACAGGGGAACAGAGAGCACACCAACAGTTCTGTGATGATTAATCATCTGACAGCTGCTCGGCTCCAGCTCAGAACTCTTTTTTTGTGATTTAAAGATAAAACTAAATTACAATTGGTTACAATTCATCCCAAATGATCTACAGGAGGGATTTGATAGCAATAATTGCTTGTCAACGCAGTATATTGACCACAGAAATACACAACCCCTGGACACCCTCGGGCACTCTCGAAAATAACGGCACGGCAGGGAAAAGGCCTTTACAGCTCTTCTGAACGGCCAAAGCCAAAGCTGGTGTGACGAGCCTGCTGCCGTGGAGACGGACGAGACGAGATGGTGTAGATATGATGAGAAAGGTGCAGATTTACTGGAAGACATTCAGGGGGTCGCACTCACACGAAAGAAGTGACAGAAACAGTTGTGAAAAGAATAAAAAAATATACAGTCAGCTGGTTTCAACTGCTTCATACACAGTCAGCTAGTTTGGTCCAGTGGTTCCCAACCTAGGGGTCTGAGCCCCTCAGAAGGGTCACCAGATAGATCTTAGGGGTCGTGAGATGATTAATGGGAGAGGAAAGATGGAAGAACTTACACTTAGTCATTCAGCAGACGCTTTTATCCAAAGCGACTTACATGTGAGGAGGACAATGGAAGCAATTAGAACAACACGAGGTAACAAGAAGCATCAGAGCTGCAGAAACCGGTCTGTTAGAGCCCAGCACAGGATACAGCGCTGAGGAGAATCTCTGATTTTTGTTAAATATCGGATCATTTGTCACTGAAATGAAACCATCTGAAAGGGGTTTAGCGGGGAAAGGTCTCTCTGGAGGAACTGATGACCTCTGGATCACGGAGACACAACTGGAGGAGGTCACAAGCCAAGAAGGAAACCACTGGCTTCCCCTTGAACTATGCATTTTATAACTGTGTCACTGTTTATTTATGTGCAATCTTAATTTGAAAAGTAACAACTAACTAAAGCTGTCACATAAATGTAGCGGCGTAAAAATATTTGCCTCTGAACTGTAGTGGATAAATTTGCATACAATGGAAAACCTCAAAATTGTGCTTAAGTACGGTACTTGGGTGACTGTACTTCGTTACTTGCCAGCGCTGCATTAATGCTTTGTGGATTAAACGTGTAGAGACAGGTTTATCCTACGGGACGCCACCAGAGGTTGCACTCCATTATTATTACGTCCGAATGTCCAGTAACAGGCCGATGGGACGCTCACTTCCGCAGTCCAGGTCAGTCGCATTTCAGCCGACCTGCGTCTGAGACTCACCCCGCAGGGAAGGCAGCGGGCCGCGTCGGCTGCGGTTACAGAGCTGAATGGAAATCAGGTCGCGCGTCAATAATGCAGCGGCCCTGCTCAGCCACGCAGCCGGGCGCCTGGGCCTGCGGGGCTTCCGCGGGATCCTGCGGCCAGAGATTCAGCTGCCTTTTTTTTGGAAAAAAACAAACAAAAAAAAACCACAGCCGGCGTCTCGGTTTGGCGCGGACAAACACCTGCAAGTCATCGGCAAAGTTCATCCTCGCGCGCCGACTCCGGGACGCAGCAGTTCAAGCTACCGAGGCCTGTCTGGACAAACCTGAACGGCTGGAGGGCGAAGCGCCGTTATCACCTGTTAAAATGACGCCGGCGTCTTAAGAGGCTAAAATACCGTCGAGGTATAAGCTACAGATAAAGATATAGACGGGCTCCTGATCTGCTATGCTGCGGGCCTCGTCATCATTACATTTCTGAACGGAAAATAGGTCGATGCATTGTGGATATATTTTAGCAGCAAGCGAACGTGCCGGAAAGTTCTACCTGTTCCGTTGTGTCGCCGTGTGTTGGCTCCCTGTCACGCTCAAGATGGACCAACTGCTGTCGGCTTGCGGTCAGCGTTTTGTTTGGGGCGAGGGTAAATATTCTGCCTCTCTGTCCTTTGTATCCCACCGAGGAAGGAGCTATACTGTAACTTATCGCGATTCAAAAGTGCTTCAAGTCTTAGTTAAAAGGCTGCTCGGCTGTAAAAGGTCACCCAGCGCGCCCCTCGCGTTACCCAGGTTATTCAGTGTGTCTTTAAGTTGCAGTGATATCGCCTTTAGCGTGTTTGACCGATGACTTAATAAACTAATAAGCGGTTATCAGGTTCGTCATGGACTGGCTGTGGGCTGATTATTTGTCTAATCAGGCGTTTGCACCTTCTTTTAAACCACTGTTGGCGGGCAGCATGGGAGCTGGCCGACTGATATCGCAAGAGAATCAGGTTTTTTCCCCTTTTCTCGTGATTCTACAGGTGTTTCTTTTCTATCTTATATACTTTTTTTAAATCAACAGCCCACACGAGAAAACAAAAAAAAACAACCAATATTTGTTCATTTAATTTACGTCCAAACCCAACTCGGGTGTTCAAGAACAACAACAACAACAACAACAACTTCAGTTGGCAGGAGAAGCGGAGGTTTACGAGGCGTCCGCAAAGGCAGCGCGCTGACCTGTTAACACCGATGACTTTAACAACGCGGTTCGTCGGCCGCAACTCAAAAGACGCGTTTTAAGCGAACGTCAACGCGCTGCGGAGACGACACACCGCAGCGCAAAGTTAGCGGCCAACCCCGTCTCTAGTTACCGTTTACGGTCGGAGAGCTGGTGGTGTTTGCCGGCAACACTTGGACCGACTGACGTTAAGTTAATTAGTGGCCGTTAGCGAACGTTAACGTTAGCTCCGCGGGACCTGGACAACTCACCCGACACTTAGCGGCTGCCGTTAATCCGCCCCGGCACGCCGCGTTCAAACTTTTAAGTCTTTAAGCTGCACAGCCCCGTGTCCGTCACCGAGTCCGCTCCCCGCGGGCTGGACGGTGGCGGCTGGAGCGGCCAAAACCGTTAGCTCAAAGTTAGCAAAACGAGCTAACAAGTTTGTGTCACGCAGTCGGCGTGTTTGCGGGTTTATTTATCCCTCCGCGGCGCTGCTGGGGGGAGGGGGGGGACTCACCCTGGGCTTGAAGCGGGCTGCCTCCGCTCCCGTTAGTCCATGTCAGCGGGGGAACGTGACGCTGCGAGCTCCGGCCAGCACCTCCGGGCTGTCCTGTCGGGGGGGGGTGGGGTTTGTTGTGGGGTTCCGCGCTCAGCTCACCGGCCGTATCCTGGTTCCTGAAACTATCCCCCGCCGCAGCCCGGAGGAGGAGGCGCGCCCCGGCTGGAGGTCGGACAGTAGCCGTACAAGGCGCCGTGCAGCAGGGGGCGCTGCTGAGGCTGCGCGCGGAGGTGACAGGGACTGGTTAGCAGTCACAATGCATGCTTTTAACTGAAACCGTTTGTTAGGGGGCTGACATGGGTGACGTATTTTAGGCAATATAAAAATGCAAGTAAAAGTCCTGCATTTGCAATTTTAAAGTATCATTAGCAGAATATCCAGTGCTCCCTATGCAGGAACATTTCATATTATTATGCAGCATGGTATTTGATTAATGTCAGCGGGTATAAGAAGTATTCATAAAAACTCTCCTTTACCAGTGAAGGTCCTGCATTCAAAAGATGTTCATGGTAGTTCATTTGAACTACTCCATACACCTTTGGTAGTTTAATCTGTAACACTGGGTCGTGTTTGCTAAACTGCTACACTGCAAATGTGTTTTGTATGTGACATCTTAATTGGAAAAGTAACTGTGGCTCTTAAATAAATGTAATGAAGTGAAAAGGACAATATTGGCTCTGAAATGTAATGTTTGTGGAGTAGAAACATCCAGATGCCAAATGCTGGGAAAGGTACCTTTACAATTGTACTTACCTGAGTGAATGCGCTTAGTTATCGGTTGAATTTTGGGGGAAATGGGTATAAAATGATGCACAACACATCTAGAAAACGTGGAGTCACTCAGTGTAAAGGTGATAAAATATGCTATTTCCAACCTTAAAGCTGCCTAAAGGGGACGTTGAAGGAAACAGTATGTTAATGGAATCAAATGAGATATCTTTGCATGTTCAAACCACATATTAAAGGGACTTTGGATCAGATAAAACACTGTAAAGTTGTTGCGACACAGCCTGCTCTCATATGCTTATTTTCCTGAAGAAGAGCGGAGCCTTTTTGTGTTCATCCTACGTTAAATCTTTAAGGTAAAATATAAAGTATCACAACGTGAAGTACAACCCACAACATGCCACTACTGCCAACAGAAACCGTTGTACTTTAACATGATTTAAAGAAAATAGACCGTGATTAGACATAACCTTTTGCAGTGTTATTAAAAACAGGGCTCACAGCGTATGATCGTGAAAGCTTGTGTTTTTTTTGGGTTTTTTTGCTGGACATGTTCAAACTGGATTGTAAAGGCTGTGGGAAAATGTTGAGCAACCATCCCGTTCTTCCACTTGTCCCAATACAACCCATGAGCAGCATTATGGGATGTTACACGGCATGAAGAATGAGTCACTTCCCCTGCGTCGACGCCCGTTTCCTGCCTGGTGTCTTCACAACTTCAGAAAAATAAGGAACAAAACCCAAACCCTCACTTTGCCCCTAGCTGCATTTACTCGGCGGTGTGAAGGGCAAACGTCCTGTCTTTCCCACGGGCCTTGAATGGAGCATTGATTGGAGGGCGTGGCCAACCTGGCAAAACCAGGAAGGTGCCAAAGTGACATCAGCAGCAGCAGCATCATCATCATCAGCAGCAGCAGCTGACGAGTCTCCACCCAGCAGAAGAAGAAGCAGCAGCAGGAAACTCAGCAAAGACTCACGGTCGACCCTCCGCTCACCTGAACAGGTAAGGAAAGCAGCAGCAGCAGGAGCACTCTGTACTGGGCCTGGACCAGGACCAGGACCAGGACCAGCACCAGCACCAGCTGCTGGGGCTGCCCAGTGTGTGTGTGTGTGTGTTTAGAGTGACTGTGTAAGTTTTAAGAAGTGGTTTTGAAGTGTTGAGTGTGTGTTTGTTTGTGTGTGACCCAGGGGAAGGCGTGTTTGTCTTGTGTAACATCGATACTGTATTTAAATTTGTGAGGCTTCCGGTGTCGTTTTTCTTCGCTTCGTTCACCTGAAGGCTCTCAATTCTAAATTAAAACCTCTCTTTGATTCACAGTTAGATGTTTTAACATACGTTCCGCATCAGCTGTTTCCAAGTCTTCATTATTCTAGACTGTCTGATGTTTTTGCAAACTAAAGTTTAAAATAAGGTCCCGTAGAGTTGCCCATACAGATTACCTTCATTATCTATTAATCTAGTGGCTTGTTTTCCCTCTTCACTGATTAACCATTTGGTCTCTAAAATGCCACGATAGCGAGAAATCCCACTGCTTCCTGATCCAACAGTCCAAAATCGGTTTATTGTGAAGCAGGCAGCCCTCACAGCTGAGAAGCACGAGACTTAAACAATTACAATAATAGTTTTCTGATTGTTTCTGTATCGACGAACCGGTTCAGGTGTTTGGGTTTCAGCAATGTTTGGACAATCAGTGTGAGAGTTTAAGAAGCTGTTCCACCCAAAGCTCAGTTTAAACTTCCTTTTTAATTAGATTCCCAAATGGAGTATCTATGTATCTACCATGAGAGTATCGTGTCATTTTGAAGAGTCTCAGGGGGTAATCTAAGGGAAGTTGTATGGACCCGATGTTCGGATATAGACCTTAAAGGCTTGTGGTCTGTGATGCATGCAGTCGGCCGGCATTAAAGCTTAACTCGTGTCCACGGTAACTGGTGACTGAATGTGTCGGTTCGCCCTCAACAGGCGCCACGCTCGCAGCACACCCACCGCTTCAGATGCAGGCCGGTAGTGAGTTCTGAACTTCATTGTGTGAAAAGGCTTCACATCCCAGTAGAACTGCCCTTTGAGAGCAGGCGGTGGGGGGGTCCCATCTATGGAAAGCCATTTTCGCATGTAACGTCTTAGAAATGACTTGTTTGGACTACATTAAAATGCGTGTTGGCACGTAGAGTTTTGTAGTTTTAGCATTTTTATTTATTTTTTAGTCATTGCGCAGACGCTTTTATCCAAAGCGACTTACACAAGCAAACTTGGGGTTCCGTATCCTGCTCAAGGACACTTCGACACGTGTCTGGGGGAAGCCGGGATCGAACCGCCGACCTTCCGATTGGCGGACGATCGCTCCGCCACCGAGCCACAGCCGCCCACGAACACTTCTACACGTTAGCACAACAAAAAGCAGCGAGGGGCCCCGGGCCCTGTACCTCGTGCTTGCGTCAGTCGTTTGACATCATTGACGCCGCCTGCCTCGTGAATATGTAGCGGCTTCGTTCCAGAAAAGCCACGTTAAGGCGTCACTTTTTGTTCGTTCTGACCTGGTGACCCCACCAGAGGACTAACTGCATCTTGCAGGACATGTAGAAGGAACACAGTCTCACCGCCGGGCTGCCGACGTGTCGGGCAGTTGGAGCCAGCAGCCGGTTATACGAAAGACGTGTCTGTAATTCCTAGAAGTCCACCGTGTTGTTGTCATGACGAGTCGCTCGAGCAGCGACCGTAAAATGATACTTCCTGTTTTCCCACAACGCAGACGCCTGAGGTCTAATCCAAACAACGGCACAGAACACGGCCTCCGACATTACTTCTTTAGTTACGCTACACTAGTTTTTATTTGAAGTAATCCGGTGTGTGTGTGTGTGTGTGTGTGTCGGAGGTTTGAACAGAAGTCACTCTACCGGTCCCTCCACCTCCAGGCCTGGGAGGGGCTGAGAGGCCTGAAACCGACACCACGGACGCTCTTGCCTGACGACGGTAACCGCTTCTTTTCAGCCTCGTTTTATGGCGACTAGCGGCGAGTACAAACCGCTCTACAGCCGGGGACTGTTCTGTCCTGCGCGCCGCGCCATGTTTTGCTGGTTTGCGTGCAGGTCGGGTTCCAACAAACGACACTTTTCTGATCGCGAGCACGCAGCAGGGTGCAGGCAATGAGTGAGCTTCAGTTGAAGTCGAACGAAAACATGCCGCACCACCCTTCTCCGGTACACCGTACACAATATTTACTCTTGGAGGATACAGAAACCACAGCCACCCGGAGGAAACATACGGAATAAGAGATGCAAGCAATGCAGGGGCGTCTTCATGCAAACCTGGCTCTGCAGCGCCACTAATGGGCAAAAGGTTTCAGTAGCTAACCTGTGTAACTAATAACGGTGATAATGGCCGCATTCCAATTATGTCTTCCAGTTCCACGGTTTGGCTGAGAGAAATATCTGGCTCCTCAGCTATGGAGGACTAAAAGTGCCAAAATGAAATAAATACACCATTAAATAATTACTTAAATTTGTCATTAAATAATTAAAATACCAATTATTTCAATATTTACATTTAAATTTCATGGTCCTGTGTTGCAGTGCTTCATGAATTGTCAAACTGTCAAACTCGCCCATCAAAGTTGGTAGGCGGATCCTGACACCTGATTGGTTACCCTGCGCATCAAGTCAAGACAAATCAATTCCAGGTAATGGATCGATGCAGAGCTACTTCCAATACACTGGGTGGCGCTCTTTGCCTCTCACGTTGGTTTAGATAACTATTAAACTAAACTTTACCGCCAAGTCGAACCTGCTAACCCCTAACGTTGAGAACGCCAGGACAAAATGGCTAAAAGTTGCCCGGAGCTGCTGCGAGAAGCAGCTAATTTAATAGAAGAAGCTCTGAGCAAAACTCCTCCAGCTCCGGCGGCTCAGTCGCAGCAGAACCCTGCCGCTTCAGCGTCAGCTAGTAGTGGCACTTCCCGGTGAGGCTGCCAAGCAACTGTTGCTGTTATCGACGAGGACGGACGGGATCAGGAACGAGTCCATCAGAGGGACAGCTCATGTTAGATGTTTCTGAGATAAAGCCAGAGAGGCCAGATTGAGGTGGTTTGGACACGTTCAGAGGAGAGACTGTGAATATATTGGTAGAAGGATGCTGAGGTTGGAGCTGCCAGGCAGGAGGTCTAGAGGAAGACCAAAGAGGAGATTTATGGATGTAGTGAGAGAGGACATGAAGTTAATTGGTGTGAGTGAAGAGGATGCAGAGGACAGGGTTAGATGGAGGCGCTAGACTAGATTAGCGTTAGCCCCACCCACTGACTTTGATGGGTGAGTTTGACAGTTCATGAAGCACTGCAACACAGGACCATGAAATGTAAATGTAAATCATGAAATGTAAATATTGAAATAATTGGTATTTTAATTATTTAATGACACATTTAAGTAATTAATTAATGGTGTATTTATTTATTTCATTCTGGCACTTTCAGTCCTCCATACTCAGCTGCTTGATGTTTCTCCTTTCTTCACCTGCCAGCTGCCAACTTTGCTGTGGGTTTACGACGAGAGCAGTGAGACTGAACCCCAGCAGAAGTGTTCTCCTCGTGTCCGTATAGAGTTGTATGCTAATATAACTGCATACTTTTTCATTAGTAGGGTGTTATTTTTGTTGTAGTTTTTCTTGATATCCCACTTTTCTAACCATCAATATGACAGAATATTTCAGTGTGTTGCACACGAAGAATCTTGCATGTTTGCTTCTTGCAGCAAATAAGACTGAGCTGAGCAGCCGTTTGGGAGCCTTCAAGGAGCCGTAATTCCCATCACTAGTGTGGCGTAAACGTTCCCTCGTGCAACAGCCTGCCACCCAGGTCCTTTTTCAAGGTACAGGAGCTCTAATTTGGTCTTTAATGGGACACCTACTGGCAACTCAGCCATCGTCCATGTGATCGGTTCCACCAGAGCTTTTCCTGCTATTACGAGTCAACAAGTCCTCTTATAGAAAGGTTGAAGCGTAAAGGATCAGGCTGGCCTATATTTTTCTTATTGTCAACAAATCCCATAGGAAAAAAACCCAGCATGTGAGTCCGTCTCTCAGCACCGTCTGACTTCCTGTCTGTGGCTGTCGTCTCCGAGCCCGCTGGTTCCTGCTGAAGACGTAAATCTATAATCTAAAAAAATAATAATAAAAACGGCTCTCAAATATATGCAGAAAAGTGTTTGCCCCCTTCCTGATTTGTTATTTTTCTTTGCATGTTTGTCACACTTAAATGTTTCAGATCATCAATCAGATTTAAATATTAGTCAAAGGTAACACAAGTAAACACAAAATGCAGTTTTTCAATGAGGGTTGTTGTCATCAAAGGGAAACAGAATCCAAGCCCACATGGCCCTGTGTGGAAAAGTGTTTTGCCCCCCGTTAAAACATAACTTAACTGCGGTTTATCACACCTGAGTTCAATTCCTCTAGCCACCCCCAGGCCGGGTTACTGCCACGCCTGTTCTCAGTAAAGGAGTCACTGAAATAGGGCCTGCCTGACCTTCATTTTTGCCAGAAAACATCTTGACGATCCCCAAGACTTTTGGGGAAAATACTCTGTGGACTGAGGAGACAGAAGTTGAACTTTTTGGGAAGGTGTGTGTCCCAGTACATCCGGCGTTCAGGTAACACCGCAGTTCAGGAAGAAGAACATGACACCCGCAGTAAAATGTGGTGGTGGTAGTGTGATGGTCTGGGGGCTGTTTTGCTGCTTCAGGACCTGGAAGACTTGCCGTGATAAATGGAACCTGTGAATTCTGCTGTCTACCAAAAGATCCGGAAGGAGAACGTCCGGCCTTCTGTTCGTGACCTCAAGCTGCAGCCAACTTGGGTTCTGCAGCAGGACAATGATCCAAAACACACCAGCAAGTCCACCTCCATCCGGATGGCTGAAGAAAAACAAAATGAAGACTTTGGAGCGGCCCAGTCCAAGTCCTGACCTGAATCCCTCGCTGCTAAGGGTGGCCCAACCAGTGTTTAGGTTTAGGGGCAAACGCTCTTCCACACAGGGCCATGCAGGTTTGGATTTTGGTTTCCCGTAATAACAGCCTTCATTTAAAAACTGCGTTTTGTGTTTGGCTTGTATTTCAACTTGTTTGGTCTGAAACATTTAAGTGTGACAAACATGCTAAAAATTAGAAGTCAGGAAGGTGGCAAGCACCTTTTCACGCCACTGTAGTTTCATGCTTTAAAAAAGCCTCAGTAGTTTCCTCAAACAGCTGCTCGCTGTAGTTTTCCTCAAACGAAACAGGAGGAAATGGTGCGTTTTGGTGTTGGGGACTATTTTCAGCGGCGGATGAATCCACATGTGGTGCTGTAGTGAGTGTTTGGGGCAGCAGGACGGGGTGTGTGTGTGTGTGTTCACGGTGACGGAGGAACAGCAGTGAGGCTCACTGAGGTGGAGCTCTGAGGTCCATTCATGGATTCATTCATTGTCGGTTTGGATTTGCACGTTTGGTGACCAGAGGAAAAACCTAGAATACCTCCAGACTTGTGCCTTAGAGAGGGGATTGCTTTCTTCCGCACAGCATCACTGTGGCAGAGTTTAAAATGTTCTGTAGTCTGCGGTGAGAGCCTATCATTGACGTTAGCGTGCTTCTACTTTCTGCCTTCATTTTGAATTCGCAGACTGACACAATCAACACGGTGCTGGCAGCTGTTCAGAGGATGAACATGAATGTAGGGGAAAGGGTCCGAGTGAGCGCTCTCGCTCTCTCCCGGCCGCCCGTAGTGCCTCATGTCTGAACATGCCGGCGCTCCTCCGTCAGACCAGTCGAACCACTCAGCCTGTCGCACACTGCTGTCTCAAGTTTCTTCCACTGGGAAAACGAATGCTGACAGTCGCAGAAAGAGATTTAAAATGTGAAATCCCCGCCCTTCCTGCTGTGATTCTCGGTTGTAAAACCTCAGTTATGTGTTGTTTTTCTTAAAAAGTCACGTTGTTCCCGTGTAAACAAATGTTTTTGCTCGCAGCTTCAGTCTCCGCTTCTGAATCCAGACGTTATCAGGCCGCTGTTTCCACCCGTGCGCCTGCAGCGCCGAGAATACAGACTCATGGTGTCGTTTCGTTCCGAGAAGGGTCACCCACTCGCCGCGTTCCGCCACGTTTAGCTTCATGTCGCCGTGCGTCCATCTGGACAGTAGACCAGTCCTGAAAGGGACGTGTCTCGCAGTCAGTCAGTGTGTATTTAGACTAGCTGTATTGCCTCTGCATTTATTTATTTTTTTTCTTATCATATTTATCAAAAGCAACACGTCGTTGTCTTATTTCCACGGCTCGAGGCGCCTCGTCCTCCTGGACCCCTCGGCGTCTCGAGGGGCAAGGAACGTTTCAGTCTCGACCTATCGGCGTCTATCGTTTTTCCGTAAACTCATCACATTCAGAGCCCCTTATCGCACGTTTCAACAACATCCGTGGCCACAGTTGTGTTTCTGTTCAGTGATCCAGGAGTCAGCGAGGCGGGCTGCTCTGAGAGCGCTGACCGATCGCATATTCATTTTGATTCCAAGAGACCGTGGTGACGTGTAAATGATGCTGAAAAGACCGGAGGGGGGGTGGAGGGGGGGGCGCTGCTTTGCTTATTGACGTCCCGCATTTGCATGTTGTCCCCCACTCAGCAGGTCAAGTCATTGAAAATGAAACGTCAAACACAGTTTTCGTTTTCGGATAGTTAGAAAATTGTAATATCATAATATTGCTCGCATAAGTGGAAAATCAGGTAACATTCTTTATATTTCATTTTCAAATTTGAATCAACATTTGAATATTGTCCACTGTGGGCCGCCACGTTTCTACAGTAGCCCGGAACGGACAAACCAACCACTGGCTCTAGATTGGGCCTTTCGCGGCCACCGTAGTTTCTGCTCCACGCTTGGAAGGGGAGGGGGAGGCGAGCGGTGTTTAAATGGTTTCGCCACTAAATCGTACAAACTAGACCTTTTTTTTAAAGTACAGTTTTGAGGTATGAGTAATTAATTATAACCAAATATTATAATATTTCCTGAAATGGGCCATTCTGCATAGTGAGTTCTTCTAGTTTTGGTACTTTATATTTTGATCTTGATACCCTTTTTCTACTTGTACTTAAGTAAAATTTTGAGTGCAGGACTTTGACTTGTAACAGAGTGTTTTTACAGTGTGGTGTTAGTACTTTTACGTGATTAAAATATCGGAGTACTTCTTAAACCGCTGAAAAAAACTCAGACATTTACGAACAGAGCTTCCTCTCTGGTCTCCAGCACACTCGAGTTGGAAGGAGACGGGCTCGGGTCGCCCGTTGTCAGGCTCAGCGGGGTTTTTCCTGCTGTGCCGACACCATTAAAGTGGGATAAACTGGGCCCGTGGAAATATAACACGTGTCTGCGCTCACGGCCCGGTTCCAGTCAGGTCCAAATGAATGATTACAGTGTTGTTACACCCAACACTCTTCCAGCCTGGGTTTGTGTGTCAGGTGGCGTTAAATGACTCGGACGTCCAGCTTCCTGTCTAGTCTGCCAAGACGTGCTGCTGTAGCCGACATCACAACAGCAGCACGTCAGCGAGCTGTGAGCGTCTCGGTCTGCAGCTGCTGAGCTGCTCTGGGAAACCTCTCGTCCTCTCTGGCTGTTAGCTTAGCATCAGCTGGTAGTGTCACTTATGCCCGTGTGCTAGTCGCCCACGTTTTCTCTTGTGCTCGTGCCAATGTTGTCTGCACTGGAGTTTGTTTACGGAGTGGGAGAGTTTTCTGTGAAACTACCTTTCATTTGTACGGAGCCCCCTACAGGTCACGACGAGAACCTTTTTTGAGGCCTACTTCTGCGTTCCATCACAACATGTCTTGCGTTACCCCGCAATACGTTTCTTCTTCCATTCCTTCTGTCTAGTTCAGCTCAGCTGCTCCCGGTGCAACACCCCAGTGTATCAGCTCATCGAACTTTACTTCTCAGATTAGGTATGCAGATATAGTGCTACTGCTCAATAGGCACGGTTACGTATGTAGTGAAAGTAAAATGTAACGAATTCTTTGGATCAAGAGGCCTCTCCAGTGGAAAGCAGCACGGTGATCTGCAGGATGCTTTCATTCATGAAAGTCTGGTAATATTCTATATATTTCTTTGTAATTAATAAACCTCATGTTCAGAGTCAAAGCAGCAGCGAGTGTCTCCACTAACGGGTCCTGAGTGAGTCTCACAGCCTGATGCGTCTCCTTCCTCTGGGCCTCGGAGCTCCGCTGTCGCCCAGAAACCGTTAGAAACACCTCAGCGAGCCTCGCTGCTGCTCCTCCATCAGCACGAACACACACACTGCAGTTTATTCTGACACTCTTCTGCACTAATCGACATTGTTACATACATCAGCGGGACAAAAAGGGGTTTTCGTAGTGAAGAATTATCACCTGACTGCTGTTTCAGCTGCTGGTCTGCTGGATGCTGAAATGTGTCAGTGTGTGTATACATTTTATTCAACATGTCAGTGCTGTGTTCACAGATTGTCTCGCCGTGGTCCAGTAATGCAGGTCTAAAGTAACGTTCAGCCTCGTTTCCTTTCCTCGCTTCGCGTCCTAGTCCCACCCACCCGAGATGCGAGCGGAGGAGGAGAGAGGAGTCGAGGCAACAGCCGTTGAACAAAATGACACCTCCTTGCGTCGGCGCGTCCGATAAATGTGACGTGGGGCACGGCAGCATCTGTCCTCTGCCTCACGCCTCCTTTTAGACGCCCCGCAGAGGATACACCTGTGCGTCCTCGCTCACAGCTCCCCCGGCAAGCCTCCTCTCTCCTTGAGATGCATTTTTAGGAAATCGAGACGTCCTTCAAGATGAGATCCGTTTCCGGCTTATGTTTAACACTCGTACCATCCGTTGGCCAAATCATCATATGCAAACAGAAACGTTGTAACACACCGAACGATAGATAGATTCTGAAGATGCGGTTAGCTAATAATTTATTTATCTTTCTAATCTTTGGATTTTTACCTAACGGGAAGCTTTTTCAGACACTTGACCGTGTGCAGAAACAGCCTACCGTCCTGAGCAAACGTTTCTACTGACGAAACGTATGTAGTTTATCAACAGCAGAGACAGAACTACCGTTGTTCTTTTGCGTCTCATCGGTGACCCTTGTGTTCTCCACAGTCCAACCATGAGGTGGCGTTCCCTCCTCCTCTCCTTCCTCAGCCTCTTGGTCGGGGGAGCAACGGCTGCAGAATTCAGGATCTGCTCCTACAATGTGCAGAAGTTCAACTTGGTGAAAGCCAAAAACTACAGACTGATGCACACTCTGACAAAGGTGACACACACACGCACACACACAGTAGTGTATTTATCTTCTGCTGCTGTGATTCGTTTTCACAGGACAGACTGGCAGGGGTCTGGGAGGTCATTATGGGAGAGAAACTGCATGATGTCAGTTGGTTTAAAATAGAGATACAGGTTTATCCTTTTTCGCTGGGAGCTGAAGTCCTACCCCCTCGCCTATCTGGCCTCTGTCGCACAGGTCTCAGTTTTTTTTATAAAGGTAAAGCATTTTGTTTGCGCCGTCTTATTAAAAAGCTGAAACACGTTCCTGATGTTTTCCGCCACGTTCTAAGATAAATGCTGAAATGCATGGGTCTTTGAGGACCTCTCTTCGCGTTTTCTCAGCTGCTGTTTTCAAGAATGAACCTCACTTGAAATAATTTGTATTGAAAAACAGTTCCCGTATCTTTAACTAGTGGCACGCTGTCGAGCTGGAGCTATTAAATAAGTGTGTTCGCATTCGCACACTAGGATCTGCAGCAAATTTCAAACCTCACGGAGCTTTTCTTTGAAACAGAGCGAGAACGACGGCTGCCCGGAGGGAGCTCAGGACTAACGCTTTAAGTGTCTCCCCGTCTGTGTGCAGATTGTGTCCCGCTGTGACATCTGTCTCCTGCAGGATGTGAGGGATCCTGACGGGAAAGCCACCAAGAGTCTGCTGTCCTCCCTGAACAGGTACCGCGCAAAAACCACCGAAGCCGGTCACACGAACCGCCGCTTCCCTCTGCTGTTCTGTTAGTGGCGAGTCTGTAGGAAGGAGCCAAACCAACTTTCAGAACTCTTTTCCCCGGGAAGGGTTGCGTAGTGTTCGGACTAGCAACCAGAATGACTCTGGTTAAAGGCCGTGACTCATTGTGTATGAAGAACGAGTCGGAGTTTCCACTTTCTAATCCGAAACCCTTTCTGAGGGGTTTTAAGGAGTACCTACTGTGATGACCCTTTTAATGGTTAACACACCGTTTATTTATGCTTTATACAGTTATAAACAATCATTAAGAGCAAGATTTTGGTTGCCAGGTTGTGAAAATCCCATTTGCTAACGCTTTCAGTTCCACTTTCTAAAAATGCACTCTTGTAAAGGGTTTATTAATTGTTAATCAACTACTTACGGATGTTTTGTGGCTTATTAAAAAGGTGAGAGCACTGATCAATGGATTATGACATTTTTTTAACTACATTACCAAATAGAAAGGGGGGAAAAACACCAGTAATACCACAACCTGGTAACCCTATAACTTGTTCTTATTAATATACCTAAAAAAGCATTAGGAAATGGTTTGTTAAGCATTAATAAAGCATTAGTTAGAACTTATATCCCTGTGTGGCTTGGTTAATAGATAGTAATAAATTTATTGACCATTAATGAAGCCATTACTTCCAGCTCACACATTTTTAAAGGGTGCCTTATTAATTAGAAAGTGGTACCAACGGGTCAGTTGTTCCGCTTATTTGCTTATTTTTAAACTGAGGGTAAGACGGGGTTCAGTGGGTTCAGAGAACGGATGAGAGTACAAAATATCTGCTGCTCCTTTATTCAAGAACAAAAGCAGTTAAAAGAGAATTTAAGTCTCGTGTTTCAACCTACTAAACTGAAGGATTTGAAAATGACTGTTCTCCGACGGTAATACTAACTCGGTGACCTGTATGTGTCTGCTGTCTGCCTCCTACAGGAAAACCAACAGGTACAGTGGATTTTATGAGCATGTGGAACATCCTCTAATCCTAATGAATCATCCCAATCACCTTTTTATTTACGCTCTTCACTAATCCTAATGCCTGTGGGAACAGGCAACACTTTATTTTGAATAGTCACTGTTACAGTCACTCTGCAACACGTCAGCTGGCTGTCAACCAGATCCGTCTCAACTCCTCGGACTGGAGGAAAAGCCTCAGTATCAACAGGTTTATCAATCCAGTTCAACGTCAGACAGATAGAAAATGAACAATCCGGATTTTTAAATCCACATTAACTTTCATGCGACTTATCTTTCACCCTTGCGACATTCTTTATGTGCCTGTTTACCGTAAAAAGGTTAAAGGAACCGCTCTCATTACAGAGATACGGACTATGACTAGCCTGGCTTAGCACAACGATTAGGGAAATTGCTAGCTCCATGCACCCACCAACAATCGCAAAGGTATCAGATTTACATGCTGAATCTTGTTTATTATTCCGCTGTAGAACTCTAAATGTAAAAGGGAGATGTGGTTTCAACCGCTGGGGGCAGTGACTGCAGGCAGCACCTCAACAGTCCTGAAATCACAGTGTTGTTGTCGTGAAGCTCTGCCCTAACTCTACTGTCGCTAACTAAACCCACTACGGGATGGACTGCTGACTAGTAACACGATACAACGTGTAAATCGGATAGATCTGATGTTGTTCAAAGATGATTATTTTACTTTTGATAGAGCTAGGCTAGCAGTTTCCCCCTGCTTCCAGTCTTTGTGCTATGCTAGGCTAAACACATCCTACATCTACAGCACATTATTTCCATAATGTAGTTCACGCACAGGTGGTGGTCAGAAATGATCATTTTATATAGACCGCTAAAGGCTGAAGCTAGAGGATTGTCTGTTGAAACTGCACTTGTTGAGAGTCAACTGAGCAGACTTACCAAAATAAAGTGTCACGCCTAATTATATCCAAGGTTTAAATTGGGGAAATAGTTTGGTTTTTTTTAATGTTTGGAGGAGGGAGGCTCCTGATGTAGCAGGTGCAAAGCCTTTTGTAACATCAGCAGTGACAGGCTTTATGAAAAATTCAGTTATTGTGACATGATTGATCCAACAACATTGTTCGGTAGGACTTTATTTGGTAAGTCCGCCTACTGATAGTTTACAGAGTATTTGTAACATTTCAACGGGTTTGGCTTTGTCTGTAGACGTTTTTACAGATTACCAGAGTATATGTGATAATTCATGAACACACCCTTACCAAGAGGTTTGTTTTTGTGCCTAAAACCTAAACTGTTGTGTGGAAAACTGGTTGATTTGTGAAACAGTTGATTTGTTGAATCTCAACTAATAAGCTGCTGAAATTTTACAAATACTATCTGTAGGAGGACTATCCAAATAAAGTGTTACTTACTATACACACAATTCAGTTAATTTATTTCACTATTCAAGAAATATCAATACCGTATAAATCACAGTAATACAGTTATGTGTGGTCAGAAATCTCAGGGAGGTTCAATTCAATTTCAATTCAATTTTATTTATATAGCCCAGTATCACAAATCACATTTGCCTCAAAGGGCTTCACAATCTGTAACATACGACACCCTCTGTCCTTAGACCCTCGATTCGATTAAGGAAAAACTACCCAAAAAAAAAAACCCTTTTAACAGGGG
>CM022479.1:29381675-29430010 GCA_011952105.1 Coreoperca whiteheadi
TTTTTTTTTTTTTTATTTTTTGTAAAGGGGGGGTGGGGGGCGGGGGCGGGCCCTTTTTTTTTTTTTTTTTTTTTTTTTTATATAAATATAAAACCTCCATGGATCCAAACTTCATAAAAGCCATAATTGACCTTGGCTGCAGTTTTACAGATGTCTTTTTTTATAATGGTGGCCTGAGGGGGAAAAGACTTTTTGGGCCGCAGGGGAACGTTTCGCTGCAATACCACAAGTGGCCTCTGGGGGGGGGGGGATTTTTAAGCGAGGCCGAGCGGCACTGCCCTATCCAGGTCTTACAGGTCTAAACAGCCATGGTTCAACGGCGGCACTAGCCAGTGCTGCCACACCAGGTGCCGTTAAACAGTTCATGTTCATTAACTGCGATTGGACATGTTCACTTCTCCAGAAACATGAGCACGATCAATAAACGCGCATTCAAGCACAACAGCAACACAAACGATGTGGAGATTTCCCAACATTTGTTTGGTGTTTGTGGATAAAGGTTGACAGTTTTGAGAAGCAGCGTAATATACGCTGTTATAAATACTGTGGATATTGAGGAGGAGCCACTGTTCTCTTACAGGAATATTTGTGTACTTACTGGTATAGTTTTCAACACATGTAATCTTGTAGTAGATTAACGCCCATATTTCAATCGAGTATGTTTCTCTTTGCCTGTCCAGTACTCATTCCACTACTGCTAATATCCAGATAAATCATTTTTCCACAAAAGATCGGTCACTCCATTTAATGATGGTGGTGTATACACGCCACCGTAGAACTGGCCCAATTTAACTCGAGTTAATGTGACTGGAACCAGGCTTTGCTTTGCTCAGCAGGCAGCTGGTGATGTCTAAAAGGGAACAATCTGGTTTTGCTCATTTAGTTTGATTTGCTGGTGAATAATTAGTTTGCAGTATCTGGTGGTCGGCTCCGGTCTGCTCAGAGTTGTTAGGGCGGGGACATTTTAGCTGGTTGGTTACACTAATGGAAACATTTGCAAGCTCTCCTCTTAACAAATGCACATCTATTGGTTTCCCTGGGACCATTCTGAGGGTATAATCCACTGATCCGTCTGGACCCATCATCTTCCCTTATGTTTTACGTCCTACACTTTTTTGCCATAGCCATCATAATTGTATGTACTATGATTTTCTGCTATCAATCTATTCTGTACTTAAGAGATCTATTGCATGTCTGTCCATCCTGGGAGAGGGATCCTTCCTCTGTTGCTCTTCCTGAGCTTTCTATCATTTTTTTCCCCTGTTAAAAGGGTTTTTTTGGGTAGTTTCTCGTTAATCGAATCGAGGGTCTAAGGACAGAGGGGGTCGTATGTTACAGATTGTGAAGCCCTTTGAGGCAAAATTGTGATTTGTGATACTGGGCTATATAAATAAAATTGAATTGATCCACATGGGCTAAAAAGCATGATGACGGTTGTTGTGCATGTGTGGATCTGTGGGGAAACTTCTTGTCGTCCTGTCTTCTTAACGTCATTTTAAGGGAAAACATGCAAAGGCTAACGGAGGGTTTCCCAGTGGTGGAGGAAGTGTTCTTTACTTCAGTAAAAGTAGCAATACAACAGTGGGGAAAACCACAAACTCCCTTACAAGTAAAGGTTCTGCATTTAAAATCCTACGGCAGTATTATGATCCAGATGCACTTAAAGGTCCGATGTGTAACATTCAGGATGAGCTATTGGCAGAAATGGAATTTAATATTTATAAGTATGTTTTCATCGGTGTATAATCACCTGAAAATAGTGTGGAGGTTTTGCTGAACACTGCTTGTTCTCCTCCTCCTGCAGTGTGCTGCGTTGCTGTGTTGGCTGCTGTCTTTCTGTTGTGTCTTAGTAATCAGTTTCTACTTGTCTGTGTGTTGTGTTGAGGTATGAGAAGTACAGCTACAAGTCAGTGTCCAGTAGGAGTCTGGGAAACTCTCCCGACAACATGCAGCAGTATGTTTTCATCTACAGGTAAGACACTGTGCTGCGATCCATATCTGTACCTGCTAGTCCAGGAAGAGAGACACACCTGGATAGTCTTCCGTTAAGAAGCTCATCATAGACAGTGAGACAGCGACCGGTGTGGTCGGATTAGTGTTAAAACACATAACGTAACAGCCGTCCCACTCAGCAGTCTTATTCCTCTGCTGCTGGTAAATCCACCATGTGGATACGTCTTCTCTGCTCCAAACAGGGCCAACACGGTGAATGTGACGGGTCAGCACCAGTACCAGAAGAACCAGTCCTTCGTCAGGGAGCCGTTCGCCGTTCGGTTCCACAGCAAGAAAACTGGTCAGTGGACACAGAGCACACCTGGAGTAGTTTACTGACACCAGCAGCACTTGTATACAGCAGAAGTGCCTCGTATACCATTGCAATCCAATGCACGAGACGTTTACCCTTGCTGCCCTCGATCCTCCTCTGCCCCTCCTCCTTTCTGTCCTGCAGAAATCAAGAATTTTGTTTTGGTTCCTCTGCACTCTGATCCCGATCAGGCCGTCAAGGAGATCGACCAGCTCTACGACGTCTTTGTGGAAGTCAGCAAGAAATGGAACAACACGGTGAGGAAATGGCGAGAAGGGAGGCCGTTTGCTGTAGCCGTTTGCTAGCTGGCACCTTGCATTTGCAAGTCGCTTCTTTTGCTTCGGTTTATTTTTCCTCCAGCTTCTCTCCTTTCGCCCCTTTTTTTTTCTTTTATTAATGACCAGAATTCATACAGCTCTGACGTACTTGCAAATGTTCTGCCCATATTCAGTCAAGCGGATGCATCTTTGCATTAATTTGCGCTGCAGCCACATGGTTCGGGGTCCGTTTCTGCAGGTATACACTGAATACCCAACTCTGGGCGGCGGCATTTACGGCACACCGACCAAAGAGTAGCGTTGCGTTGCGTTGCTGCAATACACTGCTCACTGTTATTTTTGTGATGTTCGGGTAAATCCAAGGCAATCATGGTGTAAACTAATGTCACTATGTTTTAGCGATAATAGTAGTATTTCAGGTAAGTTTGAGTGTTGTGAGAATACTCTTCACCGTGATATTCTTAGCATGAACATTTCACCGCTGTGTGTGTGTGTGTGTGCGCAGGATGTGATGTTCCTGGGAGATTTCCACGCCAGCTGTGGCTACGTGACCCGATCCAACAGGCAAGACATCAGACTGTTCACCAATTCAAAGTTCACCTGGCTGATCGGAGACAAAGTGGACACCACCGTCACCGACCAGACCAGCTGTGCCTATGACAGGTGTGTGGGTGAGAGGGAGGACCCGGGAGAAGGAGGGTGATAGGTGGCGGAAACAAAGGGACTCTTCCGTCTTCTTGCATTTCCTTGTTTAGTTTTGACTGTTGTTTGTTTGAGCACCAGATTTCAGCTCGTATCTATATTCGTTGTGTGTGTGCGTCCGTCAGGATCGTGGTGCACGGGCCATCCTTCCTGAAGGCGACCATTCCGTTCTCCGCGAAGGTCTTCAACTTTGCCAAAGAGTTCAAACTCACGCGGACAAAGGTATGCATGTCTGTCTGTCCTCCTTCCTTCCTTTGACGTTACATTTTTAGCCACGGTAGCTGCACGGCTCTACGGATGGTGATGGCGCTCGTTGGGTCGGTTGCTTTCTCAGTCCACCACGTTTGTCCAGACCGGAACATCTCAACAGCTGCTGGATGGATTCTCATGAAATCTGGTTCACGCGTTCATGTTCCCGCCAGCTCAGGGTTGTCCAACCCTGTCCACTGTGTGCCGAGCCTCAGAGGACTGAGGCAGAATATACTGCATCGTCTCTTTACTGATCCAGCAGGTTCTCTTTTCTGAAAAATGTCGCCTCTTTCTCCGAAACGTGTGGCACTCTTTAATGTTGAACTTCCCAATGCACATAGAAACCTAGCTGTGGTCTGACTCTGTCGCTCGTGTCTGCCAGGTGCTGGCGTTAAGTGACCACTACCCTGTGGAGGTGCAGCTGAAGGCCTCCGCCCTTCTCCTTCAGGCCACGCCCCTCCTGATCCTTCTCAGCGTGTCTTCGCTCGTCCAGTCCTTCCTGTCCGCTTTGTGACCATCTGTTTGAGTCTTGGGGCGTAAATCCTCTAAAAGCCTTTTTTTTTTTTTTTGTTTTCTTGGTTTTTTTTTGTTTGTTTTTTTTTTAAATCCAGAGCGTGTGTTCACCTGCATATCGACGCTCTGATTACTACGAGCCAGCAGCTTTCTTTTAACACGGTCGGACCAATGGCAACGCAGATTTTTCTAATAGATTTATTAGTCCTTTCACCTGGATCACTGTCATGTGACCAAAGAAGAGACCAAAGTAAAGTAAAAAAAAAAAAAAAAACTCTGCACGTAACAAACTGTCTTCTGGCGTTAAATCACTGCTTTATTGTATCGAGATGAATTCTGCTTTTGCTCATTTATTTTACCGTCCCAATGTAGTTACCTCATTCTCTCCAGATTTTCTCAAGATAACAAAAACGAATCCTAGCGGTGCCATTCTGTGCCGGCCTCCTCCTTTTGTCTCCTTTTGGAAGGAAGGAAGGCGGACACACTTCCGTCCCGATCACCATGTTTGATATCTTCGGATAACGGTATAATGCCTAGTGTCTGACAAAGAGCGGCTCCACTTCAGCGTTCGAACCGTCCGCTAGCTACTACAGCGACAACCACATTAGATGCATCAGGATCGGTCTGATTCGTTGATTTGACGATCCAATCGTACGTTCGCGTCACAGTTCGCTCGGGGAGCGTGGAGACATGCGGCTCAGTCAGTCCCAGTAAGACACCAGGCTGAAGTTAGTTTGACAATCATCCGTTGACCTCCTGGAGTCTCTGCGTTGAAGCTGCAGTTGTATCTGCTGTCGGAAAACATTTCCTGTCGGAGACCCTGGATTCAATCATAAGTCGCCCCAGAGGTGCTCTTTGCCCCACATTGTTTCGTAGACATCGTCACGTCCCAAGCTTCCAAAAATACATGCATGACGGTGAACAAATCAGCCAGTGCTGCAAACATTTTGTGACTTATCTAGCTGCTGCTTCTCTTCTTAACATTGCCCCCCCCCCCCCGGTGGAGTGTTTTTGGGCTTTCTTTGTACTGTGAAACGTGGCCAAAGTGAAGAAGTGGACAGTAGCCGCAACCCGTCTTAAACCCACCACAGAAGAGACGCAGACCTTTATTTATACTGAAGCGGCAGATTTGGGGCTTCAGTAAATCCTCCTCCTGGTGCCGTTCGAAAGATGTCAAATGCTTTCTTATTTTAACTGTAATAATGCACATGACTTTGTCTAAATGAATTAGTGTTTTATCAATTGCTTAGTGAGAACAACCGAGCAGTAATTGTGTACCACGTGGCCTCTTGGTTCTGGTTTCTGGCTTACGGACGATTCATCAGGTTTTTTATCCAAAGTGCCATTCAGCAGCACAAATACTTCATGTGTACAGCACGGGGGGCTGAACCACTACCCTGTGGACAGCGGTCCTGTATCGGAGGGGTTTTAACCCTCTCTTTAAATAATGTGCATACTGCAGACTGCCTGTGAATAACACACTATATAACTGTTTGGCTGCTGTTGTTTTTCTAAGCAGGTGAATCCGTGTACTGTTGGTGTTATTTTAGCCTTAAGATTTCCTCATGTCTCTCTCTGTTTCTGCTGCCGCCGCAGGGCTGTTCCTCTCTGCACAGAAACTGATGCTGAATTTGTCAGGAAATGGTTTCAAATATTGATTGTTTGTGTTATTTCTATTTTCTTCTTTTTAGTTTAATTTTTTTTATATTCAGTAAACTTGTTTATGTTGAAACTAAAATGCTTAAGCTGTTGTCATTACACACACACACACACACACGGGTGTCTATGAAATGATTTTTGTTCCTTTCTATAATTTGTTTACAACTGGTTCTAACAATGAATTCTTTAAATTCTCAGATTTTACCATTTTTAAATAAATGAAGTTATTATTATAAGTGGCAACAGTATTGGTGTGTGTGTAAAACGACTGGCAGTATATTAAATGACCATGCCAGAGGTTTTGCACACATTAGCCCACATTAATACAAGTCTTGGCAGCCCAACATGTTGCAAACCGCTGTGGCGCTTTTGTCCGCTAGAATGGGTTTTCTTCCACTGGTTTCCACTCATGTCTGTACAAAATGAAGATCTACTAACAGACTTGAAATCTGAGCGCCACCCATCACCGTGAACGGAAACGCGGGCACGCGCACGCGTCCCAAACGATTAGTCGAACAACCGAAGATTAACCGGCAACTGTTTTAATCACTAATCATCTTCAATTTCCTGTTAATCAATGAATCGTTTGCACAATTCTTTAAGCGAAAATGGATACAAATTCCTTTTGTTCCAGCTTTTCCAATGTGAAGCCCCACTGCTCCACTCAGTTTTCTGTGCGTGTAAACAGAACAGTTAGTTCGGGTTCGTTGTGGACTTTCTGTCCTCCTGTGCTGCTGCAGCCGGATGTTGTTCCACCAACGAGGAAGACGCGCTGCCTCCTCCCCGCAGAGCTCGTCTATGTCTGTGCGGATGTGTCACACAACAGCTTAAACACACACTTGGCCTGTCTCCCCAGCAGGTGGGTCTCAGGCACAGACGGCACCTGCCTCCCTGTACTCACCTTGATTCCTAATGATGTTTGCTGGTTCGGCCACGACAGGGCAGGAAAAAAAACAGTTTCCCAGCAGGAGAAGTGTTTGCTCACAGCCTTGAAGCAGTATTTGATTGGCTGTGAGGACTGCCATGTTCGTTCGACATCATCACGTCATGAACTGTAGTTTGAGAGGGAAAAAACACTCCCAACTTCCTGATTAGGAACTCAGACTTGACATGTAGTTTTATTGAACTTAAACTGACACTGTTGATTTGTTAGGTAGCTGTGGCTACATTTTATTGTCCTAAAACCTGTTTGTCACGTGGGGACTTTAGTCTGCCGTCAGTTCCAGCATACGTTGGCAACATGTTCCCCCTCTCTGCAACATACTGTAGATGGGAGGAGAGGCCGCTCACACTGCAATGACAGTTTGGTTTGCTCAGCTACTGACAAAAACACAACTGTCCTGTGGCAGCGGGTGGCTCCTGTGGACTCCAAGTCTATGTGCTGGTTTTCTTAATGTTCTGTGATATTGAACTAAATGTCTTTGGGCAGTGGCGGACAGAACCCCTCGATGCATTTGTAATTAAACAGTTCCAAGCCCTTTTCTAGCATGTAGGGCACTTTCTCATGTTTTATCTATGGTAGGGGCATCCAAGAGGGCACTTTAGCAGCTTTTTTCCCCCCAATATATATATTATTCATTTTATTTTGTGGGTGTGTGATTTCTGACACTGAATGGACTACACGACTAACCGGGGAAAAAGATCACCAGATTCATTGATAAGGAACAGCGCTTAATGCAAACCTATCACATCCTGTGCGGAAGCAGAGACGTTGTCTCCGGTCTCCGGAAACAGCGGCGGAGTGGGACCTCTGCGCTGCAGCCTCCTCTGCGCTCGCCGCTTTAGGAAACGTGGCCTTAGCGAGACTCCGGCTGTTGTAGATGAATGAGAGGCCGCTTCAGCGTCCACCTCCACCCGTCCTGTCAGTCTCTGCCCACAGCTCCAGCGCTGACCCCTGAAGCCCGTCTCTGAAGAACCATGTCCGAGGCAGAAACAGTCCCGGCCCCGGAGGCCGCCCTGGACGCCCTGAACGCCACGGACTCCAACGGGACCGAGGCGCTCAACGCTACGGCTAAATTCGTGGCCACCCCGGAGGGCACGGCGCTGGCATACGGCAGCCTGGTGTTCATGGCGCTCCTGCCCATCTTCTTTGGAGCCCTGCGCTCCGTCACCTGCTCCAAAGCTAAGGTAACCCCCCCCGAACGGACCGCGGTGATGAGGTTTCACTTCAGCCCGTCTGCCTCGTTAGCCTCCGCCGGCTAGCTAGTGCAGCTAACGGCTATTCTCTAACGAATGTCTTGAATAATATTCCTCAAACCTAACGCCGAGGGGAAACAGACCAGGCTACACGTACATACAACTGTAATGTTATTCGAGCGGATTCCCGTCCAGAGAAGAGGAAGAAGGGACGTTACAGCCGGTTTGTCTCCGGTCGCTAACTGAAAATAACCGTTGGTCTGTTTGGACTCGGCGCACGCGCGCTGTGGCTCAGGTGAGTTCCCTGCTGCGCGCGGGGCCTCGGTGGGTTACAGTTTTAGGGTCTTTAAATGGTCGAAAACGAGATTATTTACTTCAGCTCACGCTTTTGGTTCGGCGGTCACTCCCGGTGGGATGCTAGCGTACCCGGGTGTTTGCCGCCCCCGGGTGTTTACCTGCTGTCAACCCTCCCCCAGGCCGGACGTCACACGCGTGACGCTCTGAATGAGCCTGTGACTTATAAAAACCGATGACAGAGGAGCTGAGAGCGGCGTGGAGCTGAACGCAGAGCAGTAATGCGGCATCAGGCGTCAGACAGACGTGTACAACGTTTATTTGAGCACCTTTTTGGGGGGTGGGGGGACATGCGCAGTTGTGCGTGTTAACGGGTTTAAAAACTCCCACTTCCTCTCTGCAGCGCGGAGGGGGTGATGGTTTCTGAGGGGCAGCAGCTCAGTGTGGTGGGATGTAACTGAGAGCACTCGCTGTGCAGTTTTTGAGGTACTTGTACTTTGCTCCAGTATTTTCCGCTCCGTGCTGCTTTCAACCTCCACTCCGCCACAATGCAAAGGGCTTATTGTCATGTTACGAATGAGGCCCTGCTGAACGGTGGACAGCAGTAAAGCCGGTGTCCTGACCCGTAATGTGAAGCCCGTTAGCCCAGCAGGTATTTTACTGCCAGCTGGACGTGTGCCGGTGTTGGGTAATGCGGTAAATCGCGGTAATGAGTGTGCACGATATAATTATCGCGGGCACTTCGACATGCGGTGGGGGAAACGCAGACCCTTCCCCTCCTCAGCCTTGTGCCCTGTGCTGGGCTCTAACAGACCAGCGTCTGGTGCTTTTTGTTACCTGTGGTGGTCTAACTGCCTCCATTGTCTTCCTCACGTGTACGTCGCTTTGGATTAAAGCGTCTGCTCGATGACTCAAAGTAGATTTTTTTAAGAAGGCGCGTTGGCTTATTTCCCATCGTCCCTAACAAACGCTGCGTATGCGCTGCTCAAAGCACTCCGACATAAACCGTCCTCACCTCCCGTGGAGGAGACGCGTGGCGGGAGGAGGAGCGCTGCCCATTTATCCCCCTTCTAGAAGGGTAGCGTCAGAGGTTTATTCATATTTACTTAAATGTTTGAGGCACTTCTTGTTATTTTAGAGAAAGTTATTAAAGTTACTAAGTGGACGACGCTGAAGCTCGTTTATCCTTTTTAACCCGTTTCCCTTGTGCCATTACAATACCGCGATAAAAGCTCAGTCAGTTGATCGCAGCATGACACATTGATACCGGCACACGCCTGCTGCCGCCTGCATCTGTCAGCTGTTCTGCAGCCAACGGAACCCTTTCTCGGCTTCTGAACAGGCTGCCCTGCAAACCCTTTTCCAACGGGCGACAGAGTTGTCTGACCACAGGCAGCGGTGACGTAGTCCAGGTAACGTGGTGGAATCAGCAACTATCCGATCAAAGAATAATATGTAAAGCGAGATTACGAGCGTGACGAGCCGCTTGGTGGCAGCTGTCAGCGCTCACGCTTGTGTCGGTGCAGAAAAGAAGCCTAGAGGTTTGTTGGTTTAAGTCCTGCCGGCCACCTGTGAGACACCCGCAGGCAGGGACGGACGGCTCCTCCCTCCCCGACATTCACTGTCCCTTCCAGTTCATTTCGAGCCAGTTTGCACTTGTATGTCGAAGCAACACGTGTCGTGGATGTTAAAAATCATTAGTCTGTACGTAGATTATACGCAGCGTTGCAACATGAATGGAATTGAGATTAAAGGTGTTCTCTTTGAATATGTGCAGCTGTGTAAGGCATTAGGAGAACCCTCCGCCTTTTGGAGTTAGTAAATCATATGTATCCCTGCAGAGCTGACGTTTAATTAGTCCAATTTATTAAGCGTTTAAGTCGATTTTCAAGGAAAAAGAGTCAAGAATTCACTGGTTCCAGCTCCTCGCATGTGAGTATTTGCTGGGGGTTTTTTTTTTTACAGTCTCCTGGGATGATCCATTGAAATCCTTTTGGGTTCTGTGATGTTGGTTTGAAGGCGTCGCTTTGGGCTCAGGGAAAATGTGATGCGCATTTTTCACCATTTTCTAGACCAAACAGTTCACTGGTAAAATCTGAATTAATGGGAAGTCCAGGTATTGCAGCTAGAAGTCAGGAAGAAGTAGTACATATGTAACAGCTTTACTATAACTGGCCCACAGTGAGAGAGTACGGTGGCCAGCAGAGACAGAGTTTTAGAAAAGGCAAAGGCGATTTTAAAAACAGGTATCGGTCTGGGTTTGAATCCGGCTCCTAAACCTGTTGCATGTCGTCCTTCCCCTCTCTCTCTCTGTCCTCCTCTCTCCATTCCTCTGTTGGCCGACTTTATAATGAGGTCAAATACCATAACAGTCTTTTAACCATTGAAACTGTTTATTCTCTCAGAATTCAACAGCGACGATTTGTTTCCTGCATCTGCCGCTTGGTCTGACTTTGGGCCGTGCCTCCAGTCCTCCTCTTTGTTGCCGATCTGATCCCTCTCTCTCTCCCTGTCTGTCTGTGCACATCTGTCTGTCCACCCATTCTGTCTGTCTCTGTCCGTCCGTAGGAGCTCGGAGAAAATGATTACGATTCTGGGTTCAGAGTGAGTATGAGAGCCGCTGAGAGCACCGACTGCACACACACTGTACACCGTGTGGTCACGGCACTAACACAACAGTCAACGCATGAACACCGGGGGCGTTGAGGGTGGGTGAACTTACTAACAGCGAGCGAGGACGGGTCGGTGCCTTGCTCGAGGACACTTTGTCAGGGACAGACGGACTTACATGTTCGCGTTCACGGTTCGTTGGTAGTTACAGCTACGACCCTGCTTCACTCTGGCGCTTTAGTTGAATCGGGTTCATGGAAAATGTTTGAAACAGAAATGATCTACCTTTACGTTAACAATGGATGAAATGACAGCTGCTCGCAGTGACGATCCTCCGCTGAACCTGCAGCGCCGGTCGGCTTCGCCGAGCTCAACTTCACCGTTCAGGTTCCCTCTCGCAGCGTCCTCTACAGAGACGAGGCTGGGAAAAGCCGCAGTTCACGACCTGCTCAGCAGCAGGCGGACTCAGTCAGAGGGCAGCAGGTGAACGTGGAGCAGCCCTCAGCAGCTGCTGGAGACCAAACTCCAAGCGAACAGCGAGAGAATATTCATCAGGCGACACAAACTCGCCTCCTGATGAACGATCGCGTTGCTCCGTGGCGGCTGGAGGTGGAAATTAGGGCTGCACGAGATGGTATAAAGATAAATCATGTTGCGATAATTTTTTACAGGTATTGCAATATGATCCACGATTACCAGGAATGCTCATTTTGTGCATCACAATTTTCACTTTCACAGAAAAAACTACTAAAATCCTGACGACGTGACGTCTGTTGGGGTCTGATCCAAACACACGTTTGTTTCTTCCATCTGGAGAAGTGGATCTGTGGGCCGGGGCGTCTCTGCAGCACCACAGCACTTAATCAAAAGATTGCTGCTTCTGCGATTTGGACGTTGCACTGGGCCATGTTGCGATTTCGATAATATTTCGATTAATTGTGCGGCTGTAGTGGGAATGAGCAACAAGTTCAACATGCCAACTTAAAAGCTGATGACGTGTTAAACTCCGGTTCCTCCAAGTAGCCAAAAAAGTTGAACTAAATGGTAGACAAACATCAGAGCTTATGTTAGACTAAATGTAATGCTTTACTTGTTTAACCTGCCACCTAGTGTCATGGTAACAGTTTAGCTAAACGTACTCTAACTGTTGTCCATGAGCAGCTCTATCGACATGTTATATTCTGCCTACTACTAGAAAAATGGACGGATCTGAGCATCATTTGAAATGTTTAAAAACTAGTGCTGACAGGACACCCAAGTCTCTCTGCCAACATCCAAATTATACCTTTTTTTGACACCTGACTTTGAGAAATATAAACGTGTTTCAAATGTTAAACGAGCAGCCGTGCAGGAAGTGCAGAATTCAACTTTCAGTCAGGAACCGTTGGATCAAGCATGAAGTAAACAATATCATGAACCTGACAGACTTTTCAACTTGGAATAAATGATGAAACTTCGAGTATAGAATGTTAATCCACAAACCTGCAGCTGGTTGTAGCACGTACAGTGTTAGTCGCTTCTGTTAGAACCCGACTGGGACTAATCCGATGCGACGTCAGCAGTTTGACTGAGCGTTACCTCACCCTACCTGTGTTTCAGTTTAACGTCACCGACTCACGTGCAGGTTTCTACAGAAGCAGCTAAACAGAGCAAACTCGGAAGCTTCCAACCAAGTTGCATAAAAAGGTTCCACGCGCGCCTCAGTCTTGGACCCTGACAGTTGTTTTGTTATCATTAAATCAATCAACGATCTGTTTCTGATTAATAATTTCATATCATAATGACTTTGAATGCTCACATTATTTATTCCCACCGGCAGACAAACTTAGCTGCACGTCTTCAGACTTCTTCTGATAGATTGCAGTTGTTAAAACTCTGGGACTCTCCTGCACGAGGTGTTTTGTAGTCAGGCAGTTGCCTTTTTATTGTCCCTGGGAAAGACTGATGCAGGTGTACTAGTTTACTCACTGCGTCATATTCAGCATGCACACAGTGCAACAAGGATCCTCTCCTCTTCCTCCTCCTGTCCTCATCTCCTCCTTCCTTTCCAGTCGTTTCCTCTCCTCTCCCTTTCTTTCTTTCTCCCTCCTCTCGTCTGTCCCAGTTTCTCTCTCCGGGGAGTGGATGGAGGAGAATATAGATGGAGGTGACTCTCAGGCTTCTCTCTCAGGGACTTCAGTCAGTCGCTCCATCTCTGTTTTTTGTCTTCGGCACCAGCAGCAGATGGACCGCACAGGAGGGGGACGGACCTCAGTCCTAAGGACGGGGATCGACTCCCCTCTGTCAGTGGACACCGTCCCTAACTCAGAAAGCCAAGTTCGAACGATTTACTCCTCGCCCTGTGTCGGATGGGTGTCCTTGTTAGTTTTGATCATGCTTAGTCGACCTCATCCTGTTCTAGTTGACTAAAAGTCTGGGCTTTTTATTCTGGTCCTAGTCAAAGAGAACCTAACTGTTTTAGTCACTGAATACTGTTGACGTCTTAGTGCTCTAGCCTAGCGTAATGAGTTCGGTTTGGCTACACAGCCTACATAATGGAACACCAGCGCCTTACTCCTTACGCCTTACGTTTCGTTAACCTGTTTTACGGCCACGCTGGCCTGAGCGTGGTTTCTGGTGAAATGGAGTCTGTCTTGTTAGTAGTTCAGTACATTTTCACATCACATCTCGCCGTCCAGTTCCCTCTGTATTTACCGCTCCTCCGTGTCTCTTTCTGCTCCTCCCAGAATGCAGCAGACATGCCAGAAACCATCACCAGCCGAGACGCCGCCAGGTTTCCCATCATCGCCAGCTGTACTCTGTTTGGGCTCTACCTCTTCTTCAAGGTAACTCGGGGTTTCCTCAGCCCTCCTCCAGGGGCCTCATGTAGAGCTACAGAAATGCATTTCACTGGGGGACGGGGACGGGGGGGGCGTCCGCGGGGTCTTTACAAACTATTAAAAGTTGATGAATCAATTTAGCTACAATTAGGGCCCTTAAAAAGTCTAAACGCCGTTTTCAGAGGTAGGACGTTGTGTAGCTTGCTTTCAGTATGTGTAAGCGGGGGGATTTTTCCAGATTCTTACAGAATTCCACGCAGAGCCGCTTAAAAAAAAAAATATTTTCTGGTCGCACGAGCTTCTCCTTCACACACAGCGGGCGGCAGAGAGGGGAGCTAACGCCGGACCCCAGGTGACGACCGCTCGAGGGGGACAATCGATTGGTTTTTTAAAAAGCGCGCTTGTTAACCAATCAGGAGGAAGGACTGATGCTGACTCGCTCCGCATGTACATGTCAGGAATATCAGGCAGACGTGTTAGAGATGTTTCCAGTGAGTTCATATAGTGACTCTGCTGCTGTAAACAAATATTTAGTTATATTTAAAATATCAATCCATTCTAATCCTGTTTATTCTTTTATCATTTTTTCTAAATGATAAGTAAATAAAGCAAAGCCAATTCTTTTGTTATGAACCGGCCGATAAGAGTATGGATGAGATGAACATGCAATCCTAAGGGACACGTGTCTTTCTTTTTTTTTTCTTTTTTTTTGTCAAATAATCTCAAAGTCTGCCAGTCACACGCCTGATCACCGATGGGATTGTTTCTATTAACCTTGCATTAGTCACCCAATTAATTCAGCTCAAAGTGTCGACATATGGAAAGGGTCTTTAAAAAGATATTAAGGTATTAAACTTAACATCAGGATTCCTGAATTTACCCTGGAGATGGTTTGGACGCTGTTATGTTTTATGTTGTGTTTTGATGCAGGTATTTTCTCAAGAGTACATCAACCTGCTGCTGTCGGTCTACTTCTTTGGCCTGGGCGTCCTGGCTCTGTCTCACACTATGAGGTAAAGCGGCGCACACGTGTATGTTGGCAGAACGACGGGCAAAGTGAAGGAGTTGCGCTGATACTGTCGTATGCTTTCTGCTTGTCCCTGTCTCTCAGTCCTCTGATGGCCAGAATCTTCCCAGCTTCTTTCCCAAACAAGCAGTACCAGCTGCTCTTCACGCAGGGCTCCGGAGAGTCCAAAGAAGGTGAGACCCACACACTGGAGACAGGTTTCATAGGGACTATCTATTCAGGAGAAAGTATTGTATAAGCACCACAAACTAAACTCCTGTCACCTCCGTTAGATTGGGGAGGAAGCAGACGTATAGAATGTATATATTTTTGTAATGTGGTTCAACCGCCTCTCCAGCTTGACCCGGGGGTTAAAGTCTGTTTTTTTTAGATTTAAATCTGCCCTGGAATATTCAGACCCATATGTCTCCGTCTCCCTGCAGAAATAGTCAACTATGAGTTTGACACCAAGAACCTGGTGTGCCTGCTCATCAGCAGCGTGGTGGGAGTCTGGTACCTGCTCAAAAAGGTAAAGTCTGAGACGTTAGTAGGACGGTCAAAGGTTAAATGTCTCTGCGTTAACTGACAAACATCACAAGGCTTTCGTTTTCAAAGCATAACTTTATTGTTTGACGTCACAGAGCTGCAGAGAGCCAGTGTCCATATTTGTGTTTCCGTGACAGTTCTGATTTACTGGGTCCGCTTCATTTCAGCGCGCCGCCTAACACGTAACGGCGAGGGCCGGGAAAACAGTTTAAATGGAGTGTGATCTGTCAGCCAGCGGCCGCAGCCACGTACAGCCAAGGCCATGTAGCTTTCCTAGTAGGACAGTGATGTTCACAGTGGGATTTTATACAAGTCTGAACGGCGGGCATCACTTCTCCTTCACCTGTTTACGTTTGTGTCGGCCATGTGGTCGAGCTAGGCGTACACGCCCCTTTCGCCGGGGGGCTTTCGCCGTAGGCGCCGGCTGAGACGCCGTTTAAACGGTGTGCAGACTCCGCCTACTCGGTGCAGCGCAGGCGTACGCCAGTGTGGTAATGGTGCGGACCCACTGTATCTCTGATGTCACAGTGCTGGGTAACCAATTACATAAGTTACAACACTGCTTGGGCTCTATGATGCCTTAGCAATAGATTATGTGATGTCACAGCACAAATAGCCAATAACCTGTCGGTGTTTGTGACATCGCAGCACTGGATAGCCAATAACCTGTTTGGCCTGGCGTTTGCCCTGAATGGAGTGGAGCTGCTCCACCTGAACAACGTCAGTACCGGCTGCATCCTGCTGGGGGGGCTGTTCGTCTACGACGTCTTCTGGGTGAGAAAATGTGTTAACGCAAAACTCTACGTGTCCATTAACCTAAAGGTGATTTCATCTTCAGATCTCCCCGCGCTCAGCATCCAAATAACGTTCATTTTAACATCGTTTTTGAGGCAAACGGGGGCAGAGACAGAGGGGTAGGACATCGAACTGGAGTATTTTTAAGTCAAAAGAAATTTGATAAATAACTTCTACTGCTAAGTTTGTGAGTCGGAGTAAAAGGGTAGGATTTGGATTCCAAAAGTTCACTTTTAGCAGTTTGATAAATACGAGCCAAGACCTCTTTTTTTTTTTTTTTTTTTTAGAAGATGGTCATATAACCCAGCAGCACCTGAACACACCGTTACATTTCTGCAGACATATCTCTCATCTGTGTGCTCTAATTCTTTCTCTCTCCAGGTGTTTGGAACCAACGTCATGGTAACAGTCGCCAAGTCCTTCGAAGCACCAATCAAATGTAAGTATGCGAGACTGAGACTGTGTGCAGGTTCCCATGTTTGACATGTCAGCGTGGCTCCGTGGTCACATGTCAGTGTCTGCCGCTCACCGTACAGCCCGCCTGGGTCAAAGCAGAGGTTTGATTTCATGTACCTGACAAATCCAATAATGTGATTCTCTCGCTCTCTCTCCTCCAGTGGTCTTTCCTCAGGACTTGTTGGAGAAAGGACTTGGAGCCAGTAACTTTGCCATGCTGGGTCTGGGTGACATCGTCATCCCAGGTATCTTCATCGCCCTGCTGCTGCGCTTCGACGTCAGGTAACTACCGTGGCCTGTCCAACAGAGGCCGGTGTGCCTCTCTGCCTCCGTCTTTTCTTTGTTGTTGCCTCCCTCTCTCCTTGGCTGAGGTGGATTTGGGGGTTTTGAGGGTTCCTCGTGGTCATAATGAGATTTTCTTCTGAGCTCGTTGTCGAGTATAGTTTGGTTAAAACGGTCTTTCCTCCCGCAGCCTGAAGAAGAACAGCAGGACGTATTTCTACTCCAGTTTCCTGGCCTACATCTTCGGACTGGGCCTCACCATCTTCGTCATGCACACCTTCAAACACGCACAGGTACGGCACCTGTGCAGCTCCCTGCGCTGACAGTAAAGATGGGATCCCACGGAGAGGGGATTTAGCATCTCCAGTGTGATGTTACAGAAGAGAGGGCAGAACAGCCGGCCAACCCCAGATATCAGTGTCTTAACACGTGGAGCGCTGACAGACAGAATAGCAAAGACGTTTAGCTGAAACTATGGCGGACAAAATGAATGTACTGTAGACAGAACAGTTGTCATACAGGTCTCCTCTTTAAATGTCGACTCCCACAGAACTTCGAATATGCTGAGAGCCTCGACTGTATAATGGCGAGGGGATGTAACGCTTGCCCCTTTTTGACCAAAGAGTTCCAGGTATGAAGGAGCGACAGGAACTTATCTCAGCTGATTAATTTTTCACGTCAACAGTCTGATGAACCGCGAGAGCAGATTTGTACCACAACGGATCGAACCACAGGGAGAAGCAGTTCGACACGCAAGGAAATATAGATGTCTCTCAATCTCGCTAGTTCGGACTCGGCGGGAAGTGACGCTGCACATAACTTTGATCAGCGTCAGTAAACCCTTGTTTACTGGGCGCCGTGAAGCTGTGTGCAGCCGTGACGCCCCCTTTGACGGATGAATCCCCGCCCCAGTGAGATCTTGATTAGTTTACAGGGACGTGACCCCGGCTGTCCGCTCGCTAGTTGTTAACCCGTCTGTCTGTCTGTCTGTCTGTGTGTCTGTCCGCCTGCAGCCCGCCCTGCTCTACCTGGTCCCGGCCTGCGTCGGCTTCCCCGTCGTCGTAGCGCTGTGCAAAGGAGAGCTCACGGAGATGTTCAGGTGAGTTACCACGGCGACCACACATCCTGGCAATGAGTGTGGCGACTTGGCGTTTAGTCTCGCTGGTTCACGTGGTCTGAGACCAGACGTGGGAGGAGCGGAGAGCGAGTTGAATGGGATTTTGATGAAAGAGTGTCGTGTGTCTCAAATATCTAAAAATGTAAACATGTACATTTCTGGGTTGTGGCACTAAAATAATGAAATTAAACTGCTGTTGGAGTGAATCCTTCTCGGCCACATGATTGTGTCTTTCTGCCGTGTGATTGGGCGGCAGAACACACAACTGAGGCCTCGTTCTGCCTGAAACACGAGAGAGGAACCTTTTCTTTCTAATAAAGTACAGAAACAGGTTTGCCGTCAGGGAAGTGGAAAGTAATTCCAACAATTTAAAGAAACCAGATCAAAAGACAGCAAAAACGTCAGGCGTGCATCCTGTCGGTCTCACGTGCTCGCCGTGACGTCCTCCGGGCCTCATCGCCTTGCTCAGTCCCTCCCCTTCTCTCCCTCTCTGCTCCTCCACCCACCTCCCCTCTTCTTCCTTATCCTCTGCCTCGCTTTCACTCCTCCTCCTCATCCTCCGTCCCTCGTGGTTCTCAAGTATTTTAGCGGTAGAGTCTTTAACTTTTAGAGTTTGAGATAAAAAAAAACTTACCACACTCTCTCTTTCTCTCCTCTTTCATTTGTATCACTGTTATTCCCTTTCTTTTTCTCCTTTCCTCTGCCATGTTTCTCTCTCTACCCATCCTTTCTTCTCTCCCCCGTCTCCCCCGTGGTTAGCTATGAGTCGTCGGAGGAAGTTCTCCCTGGCTCCCCCAGGCTCACTTCCTTCCCGACCGTCAGCGGCTCGCCCGCCAGCCTGGCTAGCTCCATGGATGCCGTCTCTATGGCGACAGGCTCCCCCCGGCGGCGGCGGCTACAGCCCACCACCATGTAGACGCCCCGCCCCTTTCTCTTTACCCCCCCCCCCTGTCTCACCTGGGCAGGTAATCAGCCCGCTAACCGGACAGGTGCTGTGGTCCGTCCATCCGTGTGTTCATCTGCCGCCCTGTGTGTCTCCACATAAACTAAAACATGAACAAAACGGTCTCCGTGTAGATGGATCATTTTAATAATTCCATTTTAAATTTAAGCAAACAGCCTCCCAAACACCTTCAGATGTTTCCTCCCAAATAACTGGAGTCCAAAAACGTAAATTGTGTTATTTAATCGGCCAGTATTGCAGTTTTTCACAGATCGGTTCTGTATGATGCCCTTCAGTTTGAGGGAGTGTGGAGCTGCTGTTACACCTTTAGTCAAGGTCCTTTTCCAGAGCTTTCAACTCCATCTCCAGATCGTCCTGAGCGATCGGAGTGTGTTCAGCTGTCACAGACGTGCCACGCGTAGGTCACCTGAGCAAGTTCCATTTTGTGATGAAGCTCCAGAAAAAGCTTGAAAATGGACTTGAGGCATTTAGTAACTGGATCTTTCAGTCCTATCAGTTTCCCAGTTTTCTGTTGGAATTGTAGCTTAAATTAACATTTCCTGAGCACTTTGAGGACCTCGCATTCATTGGCTCAAAATTTGAATAAACGTTTTAATCTGAAACACCCGACAGGGAAATCATCAGGCGGCTGTTATTCTGTGGCTGCGGTGAGCGCTGCAGCCTCCAGGGGGCGCTAGCAGGACGACAGCGGCCCTATGTTCCGCCGAATGTTAGCCACGCCGCCCGCCGCATCGCTCACGACTTTGTGACTGAGCTGAACTCTTTCTTCCGTGAGCACGTTGACGCCTGGCCGACGTGTTGACCGCGATCAGGAGCAGAACCGCATCTGCATACGGACACATATTCAGCTAATCGTGTAATCAGTGGCTCTAATCATGCAGAGGTTCTGACTGATGATGTGGCACTGAACATGGGAACAATGTGTTTCTTTCTCCTCCTGTCTCGTCTGTTCCTCCTCCTCCTCCTCTCCAGGTACGAGGAGACCCCACCTGAGGAGGATGGGGCTAAAGAGGACTCATCAGAATCAGAGAAGAAGGACCAATAGCATCCATCGCTGCTGCCCCGCCCTCCCCCCCTCCCCTCCCAAACCCTTCTCATCCAGCCTGCCGCCACCACATTTCACTGAAGCCCCGCCCGTTCCCGCCTCTCCAGCTTCCCAACGTGTTTGTCTCGGATAACCACGGGAACGGCCGCTGGTCTCCGCGGTAACGGCTGCTGTCGTGCTACCGATAGGTACCTCGGCTGACCCGGGGTCAGTTAGGCTTTGTGTCGGGGGAACACGTGGGATCAGCCCCGGCTTCATCAGGTCTGATCTTCTTGTGTGTTTGCCGCTCGTTGACTCAGATAGACGAGGAAACCGTAAAATTTCCGCTGTTTTGACGCAGCGTTTGGTTAAAGTCACACGGTGAAACTGAACTTCCTTCTGTCTTTCAAGCCTCAAAACAAAGAGCCGCGCCCCTCCTTCACTGACACGATCCCGGGTACCCGAGCTCGTCGGTTCCACGCTGCGACCACGCTGTCACCGCTGTTGGGTTCTTTTGGAAACCATGTTCATCATCCAGCCGTGGTTCTTTGTCTCTGGGTTTCTTCACTTCCCGGTTTATTTGGCCGCCGCCGCCGCCGCTCGCTCTGCCTTCTGCTTTCGCACATCAGCTCTTTTTGTTGGTTCGTTTTTGTTTGTTTTTTCTTGTAAAAGGCCAGAATTTTAAGGAAAAGGAAATCCAGTTAGTTTTTAATTGTATACAGTTGTTAGTTAATTTGTCAAAGCAGTGCTGTGTTGACGCCCACGTGTCCAAACACTGACCAGGGGGGAATCCGTTGCCCCTCCCAGGAAATACGTCTCACTTATAACGCAGTCAATGACTGTTAGAATAACTGTGTCATACCTGAGGGGCGGTCCAGGTGTGAATAAAGGTTACAATGGACAACAGCTGTAGCTGCAAACCAAAGGGACCAAATGTTTTCCCTCCGCTCCTTTCTTTCAGTTCTGCAGAGTTCACTCTTTTTCTTATTTAGCCGGCCAGGTGAGCGTTTACCTGCCCGGCTAAACAGAACCTGGGTGGAACCTGTTTTCAGTCTTAAAGTTCTGGCCTGTGAGGAGTAAAGGGAGGAGGAGGCAGACTGAAGCTCCTCTGCTGAATATTTCCAGTCCTCCCAGTCCTCATTCTCAGATCCCGTTGGTGGAGAGGCTGCGAGGGGCGGGGCCCCGTGACCTCCTCATCCAATAAGCTGTGAGAATGAGCTGAGGAGACGGCGGCTTCAGGGTTTTCCCACAAGCATTCTCAGACCGACTGACCTGATCTGGGTTTGAAAAAGCTCGAGTTTCTCTGATCGGACGTTTCAACGGTCGCCTTTAATGATCGACTTCACATCACTGAAGTAATTACTTAAGTATAAGCTCCAACCCCTCTCCAATGTGAGGATTTACATTTATTTCAGTTTTTATATTCTTTATGATTGTAAACGGGATCATTTTGGGTTTTCGACTCAGACAAAACAAGACGTTACACTGGCTTCAGATGAATTCATCAGCAATGAAAACAAACGAGTTAAACATCAGATTTTACCTGCAAAACCAAACGCGAGCATCAGTAATGGAACTAAGCAAATAGAAATAACACAGTTTGTTTCCTGACAGTCCGTTTGCGTCCCGGGGTTCTGGAGATGTCGGCCGTACAGACGTCTGCATGTTCTGAATATAACTGGTCTGTGCGGCGCTCGGCCTGCGGAGCTCGAAGCGCCAACAGAACTCAAACTGGGAAAAACTCAACAGCAACGTCTCCTCGCAGAAATCGTGATTCACAGATGTGGGAACTGTTTTCTCTGTACCCACGGTTCCCATGTGAGACCTCTGGTGAGCTGTCGCAAAGTTCACGTCAGAAAGTCCGACTTTCAAAATAATTTTGAGTTTAATGGATAAAGTTGTCATTCGTCAGATGACCTTTTGACTTCTGAGATTTAAAGATTCTGACTTTTCCCTCACAAACACTGACTTTATCCCAGAACTCTGACTTTTTACTGCTTTTTATTATGATTTGACGGCATTTTGGGAAGTCGCGCTTGCTTAATTTAAAGTCTACTTGCAAAGGTAGAGGATTTGACTCTTCTCCAGGACGCCATCCAGTGTTCACAGACGTTTGTGTTTTTAATTTGGACGTTTTGCTCGCAGATTGAAATGAGCTGCGGAGCAGATCTTTAAGTTTTTGCATGCTTGAGAGAAGCCGCTCTGACTGGACGTGTTCAGCCTCCCTCTCTTCTCAGTGATTTTGACGTCGATGCTTTATTAAGAGACGCAGTTTTGTATTTTGATGTAAAATAAAACTAGAAGTACGATTCAGCCCTGTGCAGTTCAGAAGCCCCTCGTCATTTTAAATATAATGTACCTGGAATGTTTTTCTTTCTCTCTCTGGTTGCATTTGTGCAGGAGGTCGTTTCACGGCCCCGACTCTGTTTTATTTGCAATAAACCTTTTGGTGTTTTGATCACCGTGTAGAGAAGCATAACTCTGAGTCAGTCTGGGTCTTTGATGCACAAATCCAGTGTTTCCATTTTCACTCTTAGCTGCAGTTTGGGGGGGGGGGGTTTAAGTACAGTATTATTAAATAACTCAAAGTAACAGGACTAAACAGAGTAGCAAAACTAAAATGGTTTAAGTTGCACGTAAGATGTTTTGTAATATGTCTTCCCAGTTAATCTGCTGGGTTTGAGACATCGAACATTTTCTGACAGTTCCTAACACCAGTATGTGGAAGTGTTTCCACGTGGCTTTCTAAATAAGGACACTGTTTTTCAGTGTAACTGGACGGAGTTTCTAAAGTAAAGGCAGCTTTTAGAGAACACAGGAGCTAGAATAGATCCCTGAGTAGCTCCACGTGGCACACATCCATACCTACGTATGTGAGGCTCGCAGATAAACGCCATAATAATAATCAGAAACTTCTATGCAACTGAATACTAACAGCGATACTTAACCTCTACTGAATACTTAATGTTGAAATGAAAATACCACTGAATTTTTTGCATCGCCATGTCACTACATACACAATAAAAGTGTCCAATTTTTTTTTTTTAAAACACACTTGATACATTATCATTTAATTTCTGATTTAAAAATGTAAGAAAAGTGAAAAAAAAAAAAAAACATAATAATCAATCATGTCTGAAGGAATCAGTGAGCCCTCTGTCAGGTTAGGTTCTGAACAATTATAGAAAAAAATCACACATTATTTGTAAAATATTTTTCACTGAAGAAAAGTGCCAAATAGAAAATTAGTACAAAGTGATCAAACGTTTACATTGAATCATGTAATCAACGCTTTGTAACAGCAGCTCACTGTCACGTCAGTGCACACAAGAATGGAAGTACTCAGCAAAAAGCAAAAATATAACGCAGGTAAGTACAAAGTGGGTATAAGTATACATTTAAAGTGAAATAAGTGTAATGTACAAAGTGGGTTAACTGGTTGAGGTTAATATTACAGTATAAAGTAAAAGTGCATGAGCTGTCAGGTAACGTGTAGCTTATTAACAATATATAATGGGACGGAGGATGTTGCACAGCCGTACTAGCAGTATAAATAAGTATCACAAATTAAATGTAAAACGGTGTATTGCACAGTAGTTTAAGCACCGGACGTTCCCAAATTATGTGAAGTATTGCAGAGATGTTCATGATCGGTGTCCAGTTTAGTGACTGAGGGTCATATCGACTGACACTCAGAGGGATGAGTTATAGAGTTTGATGGCCACAGGCAGGAAGGGCTTCCTGTGGCGCTCTGTGGTGCATTTTGGGAGGATGAGTCTTCCTTTGCTTGAGCAGCACGTCATGGAGTGGGTGGGAGACACTGTCCAGGATGGCATGTAGTTTGGCCAGCATCCTCTCTGACACCACCGACAGAGAGTCCAGCTCCACCCCAACAATGTCACTGGCCTTATGGATCAGCATCAGTCTGTTAGCGTCCGCTACCCTCAACCTGCTGCCCCAGCATGCAACAGCATACAGGATAGCACTGGCCCCCACAGACTCGTAAAACATTCTCAGCATTGTCCGGCAGTTGTTGAAGGACCTCAGCCTCCTCAGAAAACAGAGGCGGCTCTGGCCCTTCCTGTACAGAGCTTGAGTCTTCTTGGCCCAGTCCAGTTTATTGTCTGTGTGTACTCCCAGATACTTGTAATCCTCAACGATGTCCACGCAGACCCCCTGGATGGAAACCGGAGTCACTGGTGCCTTGGCCCTTAGTAGGTCTACAACCAGCTCCTTGGACTTTGTTGCGTTGAACTGCAGATGGTTACCCACCACAGCTGGGTCTCAGTCAGTACTCAGTCTCAACACCACCACTGATACACCCCGCCACAGCAGAGTCATCAGAAAACTTCTGAAGGTGGCAGGACTGTGTGTGGAGGCTGAAGTCTGTGGTGTAGATGGTGAAGAGGAAGGGAGAGACGACAGTCCCCTGAGGGGCCCCAGTGCTGCAGACGCACATGCTGTGGTCTGCCAGTCAGGTAGTCAACAATCCAGGACGCGAGGGGGACGTCCACCTGCATCGCTGCCAGCTTCTCCCCCAGCAGGGCTGGCCGGATGCTGTTGAAGCCACTGGAGAAGTCAAAAAACATGATCCTCACCGTGCTTGCCGGCTTGTCCAGGTGGGTGTGAATGCGGTTCAGCAGGAAGATGATGGCGTCCTCGACTCTCGCTGGTAGGCGAACTGAAGGGGGTCCAGGAGGGGTCTGACCATGGGCCGCAGCTGTTCCAGCACCAGTCTCTTCAGGGTCTTCATTATGTGGGAGGTCAGTGCCGCTGGCCTGTAGTCCTTGGAGCCGCTGGGACGCGGCGTTTTCGGGACAGGAACGAGGCAAGATGTCTCCCACAGAACAGGGACCCTGTGAAGACTCAGGCTCAGGTTGAAGACATGTTGAAGAACTCCACATAGCTGGGGGGCACAGGCTCTTAGCACCGCGGGGCTAACTCCATCGGGGCCAGCAGCCTTGTTTGAGTGGAGTTTCATCAGCTGAGGTTACAGGCGGGGGAGGGGGGGGCATCAATGTCAATGTGAAGAGGGCCGTTAGCCTGAGAGCCAGTTGATGGGGGGCAGGACTCTCCCAGGACGATGGGGGAGGGGGGAGCAGTTGACTCACAGGGGTCTGAGGGGGGGCAGCAGCTGAGTTAGAGGGGGGATGAGCAGGAGCAACGTGACAAATGTCTGGACAGAAACCGTCTCTAAGAAAGGTCTCTAGTTCCCTCTCAGACTGGGTCATTTAAAGTGAGGAACATGCCGTCTCTCTCAGTTAAATCTCATCTGGTGGCCGGCCTTTTGAAAATAGACTGGAAAATAAAAATGTTTTCAAGTTTGTAAAAAAGATCACACAGCCAGGTTGTTGATTGATTTAACTCACCCTTGTGAGTCAACTGCTCCCCCCTCCCCCATCTACCTGGGAGAGTCTACTCCCCCCTCAACTGGCTCTCAGGCTAACGGCCCTCTTCACATCCCCCCCACCTGTAACCTCTGCTGTGTGCCTGACTGCTGACCAGGTGAGAGGACAGCTGATGAAACTCCACTCAAACAAGGCTGAGTGCATACGAGGAATTTGACTCCGGTTTTTCGTTGCTCTCAATGTACATACAAAGAAATAGACATAAACACAGCTAACAAGAGGCTCTACAAGGTAACATTACTAATATGTGCAAGTACAACAAAACACATTTGTAATAAGACATTTGGTGCAAATGTTGCTGAGATAAATATGATGTTGTGGCAGGTTGCATTATATCCCTTTACGTCGATGGTAATAATTTATTTATCTATTTGTTAATTACTCTGTTATTTACTTAATTATTTTGTAGTTTGGGGGGCAAAATTAAGTTTTGGGACAGATTTCTGTGCTGGAGACGTGAGACATTTATTCTGAAGATATAATCTCCGGAAGTAGGCTCTTACTTCCGGCTGCCGGCGCAGGCGGAACACAACAGACTCGAGACTCCGCTTTGTAGCTGGTAGCTCCGCTAGCCTCCTCCAGCCTGCCTGAGCCTTTTACTGGAAAATGGGTGAAGCAGATGTGACGCTGACTCAGACCGACGAGAAGCCCCCAGACTCGGCGCTGGTTCCCGGGGAGGACTCGGTGGTCTGGAGCCACGAGGTGGAGGTCTGCCTGTTTCACGCGATGATCGGACACAAGCCCGTCGGTAAGAGGCAGCTAACGGTGTTAGCCAGCTAGCTGCTGGAGCCGTTAACGGCAGTTTAACCCTGTGTACCCCGGGCTGGTTCTCCCGCACAGCCGCGCCGAAGTGCTTCTGAAGCCTCCCCGCAAACACTGAGCCGCAGTTTGAGTCCTCTGTTGTTTCAGATGCTTCACTGGACGTCAGTTAGTTTTAAATGATCACAAACCAGACGCAGATCCGTTCAAAACAAACGTCTGTGGAATAAATTAAGATTAACGTTATGCTTCCGAGACAAATCTCCAAATGTGGTGTGTAACTTTCGTGTGTTTTTTTGTTTGTTTAGTTTTAGTTTTTGTTTCGGTGGAGGTCTTGTGAACCCCGTGCACTTATTCTAAAGATATTTTAAGAGCATCAGCTTTGTCTCAAGTTTGAAAAGCGCAGCCAGCTGGCCACTTTGTCGGTTAGTCAATATAAACAAAACCGAAGCGGCAGAAACAGGAAACAGTACCAGCGTGTACTTACAGTACTGCAGTACCAGTGTGTGAGTACAATCCGCAGCGTGTACTTACAGTACTGCAGTATAATCAGCAGCGTGTAGTTGCAGTACTGCAGTATAATCAGCAGCGTGTAGTTGCAGTAGTTGCAGTACTGCAGTAACTTGCTGCATTAATGTGGATGTTGCAGTTTCCTGCTGCAGATGTTTACCTGCTTTACATCCTGTTGGCTAGTTTAACCTGCAGCAATGCATCATGGTCTATGAGGTCATCACGCGTCGCCGCCCCGTGAGAACCTCGTACCTCTGCTAAGCTTGTTGCTCTACTTAAAGTTCCAGCAGCAGCCCCTCTGTGGCTTGTGAAAGGGTTGCTGATATTCCCGCCTTGTGCGGGGCCCTCGAAGCCTCAGGAACGTTGTTTGCGTTTAGTTTTTTCGAGTGGCCCTGTGTTCTGGTAGTCTAGTTTTTATAGCCGTTTGATTTCAGCCGCTGTCGCGCCGACATGGAGCAGGTTCCTGAGTACATGCGTGCTCAGTCACATCAGCATCCATCATCCATCCACCTTCTCCCTCTTACCCGGGGCCGGGTCGCGGGGGCAGCAGTCTGAGCAGAGACGCCCAGACTTCCCTCTCCCCAGACTCTTCCTCCAGCTCTTCCGGGGGAATACCGAGGCGTTCCCAGGCCGGCCGAGAGACACAGTCCCTCCGGCGTGTCCTAGGTCTTCCCCGGGGCCTCCTCCCGGTCGGACACCTCCTCAGGGAGGCGTCCGGGACAGATGCCCGAGCCACCTCAGCTCATCATTTTAAGCCTCAAAGCATTTCGTCACTTAGTTTGTAAAAGAGTTGTTTAAATGAAGTTAGTTATTACTTATTAAACTGTGTTCGCTGAGGGTGTAGTTTGTAAATGGGACACAGTGTGACTCTCTCTCTCTCTCTCCACCCCCCCCCCCCCTTCAGGAGTGAACCGTCACTTCCATATGATCTGTATCAGAGATAAGTTCAGCCAGAACATCGGCCGGCAGGTCTCCTCCTCCGTCATCTGGGATCATCTGGGAACGATGTACGACATGCAGGCTCTGGTGAGGACGCGCGCACACGCACACACACACACACACACACGCACACACACACACACACACAGAGGTTTGCGGCACTATCTTCGTGGCGACCCGTCCTTGACATAATGCATTTCTTGGCCCCTAACCCTAACCATCAAAACTAAGTGCCTAAACCCAACCCTAACCTTAACCTAACTGTAACATTTACCCTAACACCAAGTCCTAACCCTCAAAAAGCCCTTTAAACCAGCATTTTGGCCCCACAACGGAGGTCGGGCCCCACAAGTATAGTGGGCTCCTGGTTTTTGGGCCCCACGAATGTAGTAAAACAAGAGCACGCGCACACACACACTCCCACGGTGTGTCTCTGCATGCTGAGCTGACTTTGTTCATCCTTTCCTTGTGTGTGTGTGTGTGTGTGTGTGTGTGTGTGTGTGTGTGACGCAGCACGAGTCGGAGATCTTGCCCTTTCCGAACACCGAGAAGAGCTTCTCTCTGCCCGATGACATCATCCAGGAGGTGAAGGAAGGTGAGTTCCCGGCGTCTGTCGGAGTAACTGTAGCTCCCCGCGCTTATTCGAGCGTCTCGCACACCGATAACTGCTGAGACGCGACGGCGTCACATCACATTTTGTTTAGCTGGAACCCCCCCGAACCGAAGTGCACGTAGAAACACGGAGAGGTTTCTCTCGGTGGCGTCAGCGCTGCACGAGCTCCCCCTCGTCCCCGGAGAGAGGTCGCTGCTCGTTTAACAATAACAACACAATCGCGTTATTCGTTTAGCACTTTCCTAAAACCAGCGTTGGCGTGCAGTAAAACCCCGAGCAGCAGCAGTGCGGAGGGAGGAGGACGGCGAACAGATGCAGGGACACAGGAAAACTGCACGTAAAAGCCGCTTCGTAGAAGTGTGTTTTTAGAAGGGATTTTGTGAGGCCACATTTCCTCAGGCAGGCCGGTCCAAAGGACAGGCGCCCTAACAGAGAGAGCGCAGCCACCGTCGGTCTCGAGTCAGGACCCGTAGAGGCTCGCAGAGCGTTAAAGGGGGCTGGACCGCTCCGTGCGCCGCAAGTGATCGGTAGGATCTTAATATCAGCTCGGGACTTGGCGGGTCATGCTGGGCTGATATGGCCGCTGCGTTGAGTGCTGTCCACAGTGTCCCTGTAGCCATGTTGGTTCCGTGGCTCTGTGGATGGTGACGGCGGTCCACGACGGCGGTCCCTGTTCCCCTCAGGATGAACCCCAATGACCTCGGTGATCCCTGAACCTTCCCTGCCGCAGCGCCGTCAGGCTGGACATGTTTTGGTTTCGCGTGAAGTAGCTCCACAGTTATTGGATGCGTCGGGTCGGCGTGCTAACGTGCCCCACACGTTCCCATCAGCCTCAGCTGCACTCTGTTTGCTCCTAGTTAGCTAGTGTTAACAGTATTCCTGCTAAACGTTAGCACGCTGACGTTAGCTTTTAGGTCCCGGCCTCCCGGAGCTGCGAGCATGGCTGCACGCTCTTATGGCTAATCCACCTAGAACAGGGTTTTTATCAAAGCGTTTGTGGGGCCCGCCGCTCGCCCCGTCTCCCGGCTCAGATACAGAGACTGCACAGGCGGCTGTTTAAATGTTGGGATTGTGAGCTTATTACTGGTGTCTGGAATGGCCGAGCGAAGCTCCCAGGCGTCCAGGGGAGGACCCGAGTAACATCCGGGACTCAGTCAGCGAGAACCGGACGATTTGTTCCTGCTGAACCTGCGTGTAAACGGACCTCTGCTTACTGGTCGTCTGCTGTCCGTCAGCCTGGCGAAGACAGCGGACTGCTGCTGAGTGGAGGTCGGAGTCGCTGCGGACGGAACGCCGACGCCTCGCCACTGATGTGCACTCGTTGTTGTTTTGATCAGAGGCTCATTCTGTTCTGTGTGTGTGTGTGTGTGTGTGTGTGTGTGTGTGTGTGTGCAGGGAAGCTGGGCTCAGAGGAGGAGATCAAAGAGGAGTTCAGGATGGAGAGAGAACCCCCGGCTACACATGAAGAAGGTACCCGTCTGCCTGTTTGTGTCCACGTTTCCCTGCTAGCCGCCGCCTTTTCTTGTCGCGTTGCTGCGTTTCCCTGCGCTTCACCGCCTCCCGCCGTTCGGTGGAATAGCGGGGGACGTTTGGCAGGACTGCGTGGCCTGACAAACAGAACAGGGACGCGCTGCCAGAGGCCGGGACCTCCTCTGGAGCCTTCCCTGCACGAGTGCGGCTGGCGCGGTCGCACTCGGCTCCTCCCGTCGTCGTATCCGTTGCCCCGCAGACGTTAAGCTCTACGTGTGGTTGTAATGTTGACTGGCGGTACACGCCCAGCATTCACTCGTTCATTTATTCATGTATTTGCCTGCAGAGGTTGTGTGTTTCGGGGTTAAAGTGGATTTTGGGTAAAGCTCTTTGTGAATGAAACCTGCAGAGCAGGAAGCCTCACAGCTGTAGCAGTTAGTGGGCAAAGCTCGTGGCATCCATCGCGTTGACAGCCGGCGAGCAAACGTCGCGGGAAAAGGGGGTTTTGTGCTTATCGCCTGTTTCCTGTCTCCCTCAGGCAGCAACTCGTCGGTGAAGATGTCCGAGCGAACGAGCAGCGGGCGGGACAAGGAGAAGGGAGGCTGCGAAGGAGGAGCAGCGGCGGGTGGAGGAGGGGGAGGCGGAGGAGGGGAGGAGGAGGAGGAGGGAAGGAGGCGGAGAAGAGGAAGAGGAGTCGAGCGGCCGAAAAGCTGCTGTCGTCTTCCAACCCGGCGAGTCCGGGTGGAGCCAAGAGGAGACGCACCTGAGCGGTGGACAGAGAGAGAGAGAGACATAGTGTGGAGGAGAGGACAAGGGGGGAGGGGAGGGGGGGGGGGGAATGACAGCGATGTCCAACCGCAGGGAAAATGACAGGAAAAGAAGTGAAGAAGAAGAAGAAGCTGCCTGCAAGCTTTGTGTCACATGACCGTCTGTCTGCTCGCCGTGCTGCAAACAGGAAGAAGCTGGATGGCTCCTTTTTTTTTTTTTTTTTTTTTTTGCAACCGCCTCTTCCCCGTCATCACCGATCACCGCGGGAGGAAGTGACACGCCTGGACGCATCACGGCGGCCGCAGCCTCTCAGGACACGACGAGCCTCTGAGCGCCGCCTGACGTCCGGACACAGTGTCGGAAAAATGTCTTTCCCCTTTTATTTGTCTTTTTATTATTCTGTTGTGTTTAGACGAGGAGGGGGGGGGGGGCATGTCCCTCCCCACATTTTAAATCCTGCTTTCTTTACAGGCGTGCAGTTTGTCAGGGCGTCACTCACGATGCGCCGCAAACAAACAAACAAAAAAGGGATAAAAAGTCAGCCAGCAGAAACAGAGACGCCGTCTTTGTTTCCCCGCGCGGTCTTCTTTCTCGCCAAAACCGGGTGCCTACATTACCCACAATGCCGCTCGACTGCCAACCGTCGACTGGGCTGTGTTACGCCCGTAGCGGCTAACGTAGCCTGCTGCAGAGGTCTGGTGGAGCTCGCTTCTTTCCAAACCCCAACGCCGACACGTTTTTGTTTCCGTTTTTGCAAACCTCAGCCCCCCAGCCGACGCCGACTCGAGTGACCTCACTTGAGGACGTTCGTCAGACAGCGCCCCCTGGAGACACCAAAGGCTTCCTGCTGCTTTCAAAACGCGTGCGGTAAAGCTCCCCGCCACCCGGAGACCCACGCTGCTTTTTCTGGGCCCTGGGTTTTGCCTCTCAGGCTGCACACAGGCCTGCCGTTTCTCTCTAGCTTGTTGTGGATGTACGCAGTCTGAGAGGAAGACTGCAGGCCAGACTTAGGGTCGGAACGAGTCCCGCCAGCCCCTGTGCATGTAAAAGAAATCATCGAGTCGGCTGATGTTCTCCAGCCCCGATAACAGAACGTCCGTCAGAGGCGAAGCCCGGTTCTCTCGGTGTGAACGCTGCAAATCTCTCAAGTTATCAGGCCAAACATCATTTTAAGGACGCATCAGTAGTGCTTTTATTGTTATTTTATAGTTGTTTTCGACAACAGGAAGCCTGACCGGCGACGGGGAGAAGCGGAGACATTAACGGGTGGAGGTTTCCGTCACCGGCCCGTTACATACGACGCAATAAGTCTCGGCTTCCATCGTGTCTTTTCATCTTCGTCTCCTTCCCCACGAACAGAAATGGATGTTCTGACATTTCGCAGGCCTGTTCACGCGAGTTGGTGTCATTTTGTGCGGTCGGATGCCGACGGCCGCTGGGGCCGCAGAGCCTCGGCGGGCCGGGCCGGGCCGGGCCGGGCCCAACCTGCTGTCAGCTGCCTGGGGGGGGGGGGGGGTAGAAAAAAAAAAGAGCCCCTTTAATTTTTCTGTAACTTGTTTAATTTATTGATGTATGACGAGCTGATCAGCTGTTTGTGTCATTAAAGACGAGCTCGGGTCAGCGACGTCTCCTCTTCTTCTTCCTCTTCCTCAGCAGGCGGCGGTGGAAACTCACTGTGTGGTACTTAGGTGCAGTTTGAAGTGGAGCATTTCCATTTTGTTCTACCTCTGCTCCACCACATTTACCCGACAACCTCAGTTGCTCTTCAGCTTTGGATTTTACAAACACAACAGGCGATGATTCTTCTTAAGAAACGCGCTCCTCTGCCCACTCCTCACACGCTCAGTGAAGTTTGCTTCCATTGAAGACTTTTCCCGCCGCCAACAACAGGACTCGGGGCCCTTCCAGGTGGAGAAGTGACGTTCAAAAAGTCGCCGTTAGAAAGTACACAAGGTGCGCGGGGGGGGGGGGGCATTTCACACGCCTGCGCAGTAAAGACGCAGAGACAGTTTCCTGCTTGACGTTGTTTCAAAATCGGTGTCTTCTGTGTGTGTTTACTCAAGGAAAGAAAGAAAAAAGGACGCGCATGTTTATTTACAGGTGTGACGGTCAGGTGACGTCAGCTGTAGTGGTTAATGGTTTTCATGTTGGGGAACGAAAGCGTGAACGTCTCCTCGGGTGACTTTCGGGTTTCAGGCTGGACTCTGGGGGGTGGTTCGCGGTGAAGTGAGAGAGGGGAGGCTCCAGCACTCCGCGGCCCACGTTCACCTGCTGCTGGCGAGACTTCCGCTCCGAACACAGCGACCTTTACCGTGAGGCCGATGTGGCCACAGGGGGGCGCTGTCCTCCCGCTGCAGGACGGCTCGGCCCTGCGGCCGGACTCACTTTCTGTTAAACACCCGACAGGGCGAGTGTGTCGTGTTTCTTTCGGTTTGAACCGTTTTTCAGAAAGGCAGAAGGAGAGCGGGACGGTGCCCGCGTCACGCCCGAGACCGGACTCTGGCGGGCCGTCTAAAGTGAAGGCGTCTGAGGTCCTGTGTGTGTGTGGGGGGGGGGGGGGGGTGACTGGTTCACCAAGTCACAAAATAAAAAAGCAAGTTACAGAGATAAGTAATGTGAAAGGGAGGCGAAATGGGATGTTAGAGCTCTGAATGCGTGTCTGACAGGTAAAGGTCAAACACAGTCAGAAGGCTCTGCAGGAGTCCAGCTTTTAGCTGTTTCTTCTCTTTTACTCATCCTTACAAAGGCTTTTTGTTTACGTCCAAGTACTTTCGTAAATGTATGTTTAAAGCCGCTCTTTGAGATGAAAGTCGGACTGTTTTCCTCTGAGCAGGCAGTTGGTTTGTACAGCAACAAGGCCGAGCGCGCTGAGAAACCGTCGAAATACCAGAACCAGACAAAAGGGCTGAGTTACAGGTTCGGGCGCCGTGCAGGGTTCCCCCGCAGCGGCGAGCAGAACCGCCTTCTTCTGCCGTGTCTGTTCAGGGAGGGATCACAGGGGGGAATAACAGTTTGGGCCGTCGCTGGGAGGCGGACGGCCGGGCCAGGGAGGACCAACCAGCAGGAACAGATGGAGGAGAGAGGAGAGGAGACGGGCTGAAGTTACAGCTTTTTGTCATTTCATTTGAATCCATGTAGCAGATTACATATTAAACAAGTACAAAACCGGACTACGCGTTCTGTCCGTGTTTCCAGTATGAAAACAGTCTTCTTAGGAAAGGAGACATGGATATTACTCCAAAAATAAGAGCATCGCCAACAGGGACGAGGCAGGCCGGAGCAAAAAGACAGAACCCTCCCGACGGGTTTGGGCTGAACTGTTACAGGATGTTATTCTCTCCGAGCTCCAGCTCCGTTTCCCCCGTCGGTGAGCTCTGTTCCCTGTTCGGGGTCATTTGTGTGAGAGCTGCCGGTTGTAAACTGGTGGGAAGATCAACGAGGTCTTGTTTCATCGTAGGTGAGCGAGTCAGACCGGCAGGGGGCGACTTTAGCTACGTTATTCAACTCAACGTCAGCCAATCACAACCCGCCCAGCTGTGCGTCGGCCATCCTGTTTCTTGAGAATAATAATAAAAAAAAAAAAATACACTGTTTCTTCTTTCCGAGGCGGACAAACCTCCTTCCTGAAAGTAGCGTGTTGTATGAAATACTATTGCGTGAACCCATTTTTCCTCCTAGCTGCCACATAACAGCGCTGTGCTATTATTGAGGGTTGCAACTACCAAATACTTTTTAATGAACTAGTTATTTTCTCAACGAATCGTTTTAAATGTCAGCAGAACTGTGAAAAGTGCATGGTGATGTCTCCTGTTGTCAGTGCAAATACATACGATACAAATATTAAAATATACGTACGTGCATATGTTCAGTTTACAATGATACTGGAGCAAGAAAACCAGAATAAATCCTTTAGGAGGCTTAGGCCAGTGTGTTTTTGCCATTTTTGCTTTAAAAAAATGACGTAATTATCTCTTTCATGACATTTTGTTTGTCCTCAAACTTTGCTGCAGGTTAATCTTCTAATCAATGAATCTAATAACCGCCGCAGCTCTAATCATTGTCCCCATCAGTACATTGGCAGGTGGGGAAACAGCGCCCCCCCGGGCTCCGCATGCTGGCGAACGGCGGTCCGCGCATGTGGTGACAAGAGGACATTACACCCTGCCAGCGGAGGCGGAGCGAGACGTCAGGTGAAGCTGATGACGCTCGATTGCGCGTCGATTACATCAGAAACTGTTGCTGAGCGTTGACGTGGACAAAGCTGAAGTCCAGCCAGTGTTCTCAAAGCAAAGTGAACTGAAAGTGACTTTGAAGAAGATTTAAAGAAGAAGAAAAAAAACAGAATTTAAACGGAACAACCAGCCGAGTTGGGAAAATGAACGATGTCTTTGATTTGACTTATTTTGGCAATAAAAGTTAAAAATCCCCACTGAGCAACGGTGTGCTAATGCTCTTTTTTTTACCAGAACAAAAAAAGAGCATGGAATACTTATTAGTGACAGAAATCCAACGCAAATTACCTTAAATGAAAGCCAACCTCCTGTCCGCACCGCATGCATCTAGAAACAACGAGCTGCATGTGAGTTACAGACCATAGTAAAATAATCCAGTCGGATGTTCGTTCAGACTGAATGTCGGCCGCATTCCAAACCTCTTGATTTCCCGATCAGCTGATCGGTTCTGTAGCGCTTTAATAACCCAGATGTGGAAATTCAGTTTCACACGTCCACTTCATTCAGTTGTTGGCACATGTTTGTGAGGTTAGGTTAAAAAAACCCTGCTGTTTTCATTGTTGTGAGATGGTGATGTCGATTTATGGTGATGAAAAAGTTAATATATATATTTATATTGTCTTTTTTTAAAATCTGACATTAATTCTACAATAAAAATACACTGAGAATGTAAAGGGTTGCCGTAAGGGCATTTTTGTGGTGGCTTTTCATCTTGCATCAGATAGTGAACTGCGTAAATATGATATATTTATAGAATTATATATAATATAATTTATAAATGTAATATGTAAATATTGTGCTCGTACTAGGACTGAACTACAAGAAGCAAGAAGGTTGCAAGCCTTTGATGAGAGTCATTTAAAGCCTGTGATGGGACACTTAGGCCCTAGAGATGTGGGGACAGAGGGGGCCCACTTAGATGTTTTTGTCATGGGGCCCAAAATTCCTGGCGGCGCCCCTGAGTCAGATACACGCCGTCCGTCTGTTGGCTGCCGAGCTCGGTTGTCGTCCGTGTTGTGAAGTGTGGCTCGTTCACCTGCTAAACGCAGACGTGTCCCCGCAGACAGAGTCCTCGGGGACTATTTACCTGAACGTATCCGTGGAACAGGACCTCCACGCAACAATGAGGATGGTAATAAAGTAAGAAAGATTTTTTTTTTTGTAAATACGTATCTCGATCATATCGAAACTATGGAAGCCCTGAGAGGCAAGTGAGAAAAACATTTCTGGTGATCCATTTTCTAAGTCTGATCTCAATAGTTATTATATTTATGTATTATATGTTCTATAGATGTTAGTATTTATAGTTTAATCTCCGGTGTTTGTACGCCTCCGTGGAGGGGACGCGCTCCCTCTGCAGATATAAACGGCTCATTCTAAGGTGACGGAAACGCAGCCACTCTTATTTTCCGGCGATTACACGCTGACGACAACATGCCTAGAAACATTGTATGTTTATATTTTAGGGTCCGTGTTGGTTGGTGTAACACTCATTTCGGCCACAAGGGGCAGAAGTGCACCGCCTCAAACACAGCAACGTTCAGCGCCGTTCATGTTTTTGGGTGAACAGGGACCTGCGCGTGTCCGTTTGCAACTAACGAACGTGGCGCGTCGTTCGCTCCCGCCACAGTCAACGATGCTCACGCGTTTTGTGCCTCACGGTCACAGACTTTCGGAGCGACGCAGCGAGCCCGAGCAGCCGACCAGTCCTGGGAGGTGAATGATGATCACAAGAACTCGCCAACAAAGGGTAAGAAGCGCCAACCGCCCCCGAGGTCCTCCGCCCGAGTCAAACGCGGTATTTTGTAAACGAAAGAAACGGAAGAAATGAACTACGTCATTTTGTTTGGTACAGTGACTTTAGTTCAGAATTACGAACGTGAACTAGTTAATGTTGACCTGTGTGAACTGAACTTTGAGTCAACTCTTGTGACGTGTGGACTTGCACAGCACTGGTAACGTTACATAACTTTGCTAACGCGCAACATATATGTGCGTTGTGTTTAAGAGCGCGTGGACAACTTACAACTCAGCTGGCTTCAAGTCCTGATTAGAACATGGGGCAGTGGTGCACTTCACCCTCTTCTGGCCGAAATTAGTATTAAAACAACAAATACTTGACCCTGACAAATACTTTCTTTTTTCCCCCACCTGTTTCACAGATGGAGAAAAAAAAAAATGTAAGGAACTTAGATTATCCCGAAAAAACCTGTTTTTTCACCTGTTCTTTAAGTCACACGTGGAAAACGGATCACCAGAAGTTTCTTCCCACTTGCCTCTCGGGGCTTCTGTATACAACTGAAAACGCCACCCTCAGTGTCCCGCTTTATAACTTTTGTTTGTTTTTCAAAGACGGCGCTCTCCTACACTACACCACTGCTAAACTGGGCCCCAGTCTGACCCCGTTTACAGGTCGGGGCCGCCACTGGTGACACAGATGATTACGTGACGCGGTTACTATCCACTTTGCCTCCATGAAGGAAATAAAAATCGGCTTCAGCGTCAAACACGGGTCAAATGTACAGTTTACTCTCTCTCTCTCTCTCTGTTTGCTCCCCGGTGGGTTTTTGCGAGAACATCGACAGCATCAGCCAAGATGCTCAAATGTCCCGTTGTGGCTGTATTTGTCTCGTGCAGTTGTTGATTTATTCATCGCCTTCTTTGCGTTTTCCCGTGCTGTTTACGCAGACACAGAATTGGTTAGTTGTCAAGCCGCCGGTTATCCGCCGTGCTGCAGTTGCTTTGAGTCTGTAGAGAATCATGGCTTTGTTTTTAGGCTAAACTGAACAGTGGATGGAAACGTAACCAGTACATTTACTGTACGTCGATACGTGTTTGAGGTATCTGTACTTGAGTATTTCCATTTCATGACATTTCTGCTTCTTCTCCTCTATATTTCAGAGGGAAATATTGTACTTTTTACTTTATTCAGGTAAAAATTAGTCGACAGCTGTGGTTAATTTACAAATTAAACGTTCCCTTTTGAGAAAGCCTTTGGAAGTGTTTGATATGTTTTTATTGTTTTCACTGTTCTGATTCGCTTTTATTTGAACTTGTTTATTTCATTTTCATTTCCTCTTTGCTCGTGTTCTTTGACAATACTCTCATTTTTCCCACCTTGGGTTAATATTCCAGACTTTTGTAGAGCACTTTGTAACAATGTTAAAAAAAGTGACACACAAATAGAAATTATTATTATGAGTTAAGATTTGACATATAAAACACGAGTTTTGATAACTTTGAACATTTTATGGTTTCAGCCTCTCAAATGTTTCTTCTTCATCATTAGATGGCCGATACACACTCACAGGGGCCCTTTCTCTACATTGAGTACTTCTACTTCTGTAAATAATAACTAATTGTACTATTACTTAAGTAAAATTTTGAATGCAGGACTCTATGAAAAATGTCCATCACAAGTTCCCTTAGCCAGAGGTGGGACGTCTTTTAAAGTGTCTTGTTTTGTCCGACAAGGAAAGACGGAAGAATGGCATGAGGGGAGGAGGAGAGGAGAAAGATCGAGGAGGGAAAGGATATAGGGAAGGAGGAGAAGAGAGGAAGTAATACATGAGGAAAGATGGAATGCAGATGGAGAGTTGCCTGATAAGGAACGAGGAAAGGAGATGGGGAGGAACGAGAGGAGGAATTAAAGAAGGAAAGACGGACGAATGACTTGAGGAACAAGGAGAGGAGATGGGGTGGAACGAGGGCAAGAAGGAAAGAATGAAGATCTACCTTAGGACAAAGGAAAGGACACAGGGAAGGAGGAGAGGAGAAAGCAAATAAGGAAGGAGTGCAGAAGTAATGGATGCCTGGTGGAGGGAAAAATAAAGGAGGAGAGAGAAAGAGGAGAGGCTTAGCAGGACGAGTGTCAATCCGGCCTGAGAGAGCCGTCAGTCTGGTACGAACGAGTGTGAGAACGAACGGCAGAACTGCCTCATGAATATTCATGAGCCGCTGAGCGTTCCCAGAGCTGCGTGTGTGTGTGTGTTTACACTTGTACTTGCTACATAGTGAGGACTAAAACACGTTTTTTACCTACGGAGTGGGGACCTTTTTTATTTTTTTTGGAAAGTGAGGACAATTTGGCCGGCACTCGCAACTCGAAAGAGCTGTTTGAAGGTTGAGATACGTGTCGTGCTATACGCTGGTATCTGGCCCAACAATGACTAAAACTTCATTTAGTAGGTTTTCTTGGATATTCCTAACGGTATTTTAGAGTTTGTCATTAACTGGAAAAGGATAAAAAAATATATATGTTGATCACTCATCCTTTAGGTGAAACTGGATCATATTATATGGAGAAAGTATTGTTTGGTTTTCCCTATCACGTCCCCCGGCTGTTCGGCTTCAACTCTAGGTGATTTACAGAGTCTTTCACTGTTGATAAAGTAACTAACCGCTAATTTCTGTTAACGTTAACTGTATCTGCCGTTAGCCGTCAACGGAACTGGGCTCATCAGCCTCCCGGTGAACACGTCCGGAGCCTCCGAGACCGACAGGGAATACAGTACCGATGTCGTTTACAGAGTTTCCTGAGGGAAAGAGTGTGTTTCTAAAGTAGCTAACATCTAACTTTGGATAGCCGTGTGGCTAGCTGACTTGGCCCCGGGTTGCCAGGCGTGAAACCGGACAACGAAAACCACCTCGGTACTGTATTCCCTGTCTGAAAACTAGCCTCGGTCGGTCATGGAGGCTGTGTTCAGTCATGGCAGGGTAGTTGGCTTAATGCACAGTCAGCGCTATTGGCTACTGTGAATCAATAGCCGCTACAAGTCCCTCCCTAGCTGCCTGTTGTTACAGGAAACGCGTAGATATCCGAAAGCAAATATCACTCTGCTACCCATTTTATGAGGACTTTTATTTTATGGTTCTTTATTTTCTTTTTGTAAAATAATATTAAGGCTCAACTTTAGTGGATATCCTACTTTCAATCTGAATTCAAATTAACGGGACACAAGAAGAAAGGGGAATGAAACGTTTTTTAGTTTTTGTTTTTCATCTAAAAGACAATCAGGGTTAAGTTAATTTAAGGGTCATCAGTAAGATTTTTTTTTTTAAATAAATCACTCAACACTTCTAACATCAGACCTTTACTAGACCTTTGATATGTTTCAGTCCCAAACGTTTTCACAAGCGCATGATTTCAGTCAATTTTACACTGTACTGGTGTTGTCGATTGTGTAGGACTGCAGTTTATTTGTTGATGAACGTAACAGAAAAAAAGTACAACTGTTTTACTGGACGGATTGACAGGAACCCCCAATTTCGCTAGTACATAATGACACAAGTTCCCTCTTAGATAGCATGGAGAGATGTTCACTCTCCAGCAAGGATAAAGAAAAACAAAATAAGCAAAAAGAAAAATTCTTATGAGGAAATAATAATCCAAATTAATTAATCTAATATTGCTATCATTACAAGTGTGTAATTTGTGTTGCAGGGAGATGTTTAAATGTTAAACACAACATAGTTTTTCATTAAAGTCATTAAAGTTTTTGTACCCATTCATGTCCATTTTTTTTTTAGTCTGTGTTCGGCACAGACAGTTCTAATGCAGGCTATAGAGGTCCCCTCTTTGATAGGTTGACATTGGCCGGGGTTGCAAGTCCACGCTTGACAATTAAAAAAAAAAAAAATCGCACTTACAGTATATTGTGAAAAAAGTCCTGAAATAAAAACGTTCTGTTTTTTTGTCGTTTTATTTTTATTTTTTTTATAAAATGACTAGAATTAGTGGTCCACACTTGGTGAGTGTACAATGGTAGTCCACTGTATGTAACATAGGAAAGTATGAGTGTGTGAGTGTTCACAGCGTTGCCTCGCCCATGTTTATTCATAAATCATCTCATGTTTATTCATACTGGATTATGTAAACAAGTAAGTAGGCGTATTTTCTCACACACACACACACACACACACACACACATTGCTGCTAGTCAACCGTTAAACACACACACATCCGTGAGTGTGTACAGCAGTGTGTGCATATGTGTGACCCTGATGGTTAGGACCCAGACCTGACTCACACTGTGGGGACTCACCTCTGTGATTTTAAACTGATAGTTTGGGGTCAGGACTTGGTTTATTCCACCGAGCTTTATGTTTTGACTTTGAACATTTTATTGTTTTTATTGCTGAATGTTTTAGTCTTAGAAAATGTTTTCTCTTTGTTTGGTTTTTTTTATCGTTTGTTCGTGTTGCCTAATTTTATCTGAGAAGATAAATCTATGGCGGGGAGTGGGAAAATATTGTTGGGGGGATTTGGGTGAAATAATCCTTTTTTTTAAAAACCAGCTGCTGTGGTTGTTGCGGACATGTCTCCAGGCCTTTTGAAGCAGTTTGTGCGATCTTGTGTGGGTGTTGTTGACCTGTAGCTACGTCAAAAGTTGACCCTTCTCTGCAGGACGACTGCGAGCTTGTGATGTTTTCACCCGCTGAAGATTGAACCGCGCAGGATCGTTTCTGGCACACCAGCATCCTCCTACTTCTACTCTTTCCATCTCACCTTTTCACCCTTTCACCATCTAATTCCACCTTCTTCTCTGTACGTCCATCGAGCTCGGTCTGTTCGTCCTCCTCTCCTGCGGTATGGCGATGCTGTTTTAGTTTTCCAAGTGGACGTATTGTGCCTCTCTGCCAACCCGTCAGAGACAAGAGGGATGAGAGCGAGAGAGACTGTGTGACAGACGGGAATTGAACTGAAAGTGAGGGGAGATGAGAAGAGGAGCTGGGATGAGGAGAAGAAACGCCTAAAGTCATAAATTATTCTCCTCGTAGGTTTTCCTCAGGGACATTAACAGACTTACTTAGGACTTCATATTCCAGTCAGGCCATCGCAGAGCATTAGCAGCTCCACGAACCCTCTGCCCTCACCTCCTCTTCACAGCCATGTGGAGGAAGATGAACGACGGTGTGACCTATGACCTCCAGCAGCTGATCACCATGAAAAAATTTCTGTTGATCTCAACCCAACATGGAACCAATAACCACTAATGCAAACTGTAACAATTTATCGGCGCGCACCCAGCTAGTGTGTCGCAATGTAGTGTGTGCGTGTGGGCTAACGGGATCCGTGTACGTTCAGGCCATTCGTTTTTTCAATAGAAACCAAAAGCGGAAAAACAGAAAAACAGAGCCGTTTTTCCGTTTTTGTTGTCAGAATCAAAACACGAAAAACGAGAGAAGCAAAACGGCCCAATCTGGATGTTTGCAAATTCCTTTTTTTTGTTTTTCCTTTTGAAGAAAGACATGAAGAAAAGCGAGTCATGTGACCCGGAAGTAAAAGTAAATATATCAACATAAAAGCCAAGAGGTTAGAATGGCCCTTCTATGAAAGTGTGACATTATGCAGCACACGATCTGTACCTGGGCAACGTAAACATACATAAATGCATAACTGCCTACAGAGGTAAATGTGTGTGATATATTATTTATATTGTTCTCTCTTCAGAACTAGCCTATTGTTTTGTTGCATTGCTGTCTTTATGGATAGATGAAATGTCCTTTCTACTAATGCGGGTTAGGCGCAAGTTCATCTGGCTTGTTTAAAAACGACGATTTTGGAGCTCGCTGCATCTCGAGCAAGAAAACGCTCAAATTAGGAACTTTGGGTATAAAGGCATTAGTGTCGTATGGGAAGTCAGAAAAAACGTAAAAAGCCACCATCACCACAATACTGTTCTGTATTCACATCGGGAGCATCGCCAAAGTCCGTTTACCCCGGCCACTCCAGTAAGCGGCCTCCGGACGGCGTTTGGATCTACGGCAGCATTTAAAAGTGGAGGTGCTCTGGACGTGCGGCAGCTAAACATCATTCATATAAAAGCAATGAAGACACAGATGAGCGGTTTCAAACCGTGTTCCCTGATTGTGACTGCGCTAAAACCTTCAGGTGTAGCCTATATCCTGTTTTTTGCCAGTACGGACGTCAAACAGGCCTTAACTTGCATTCATAAAAAAAGTTTAAAATTTAACTTGCTGAAACCTGCATAAAACGTGAAGAGAGGATATCGGTTTCATCCCTGTTCAGTTTAAGTGTTTAGCCTAGCTTAGCATAAAGACCAGAAGCAGGGGGGAACTGCTAGCCCCATCAAAAAAGAGAAAATCCATCTTCCACCAACTCCAAGTCTGTCGGATCTACTGATTTAGTTGTCAATGATATTTCAATTCATTTTTAAAACCTAGAAAACGGATCCAGATCCCGTTTAGTTAGAAAAGTGGTACATTTTCCACAAAAAAAAGTGAGTAAACTAACTTTAAGCAGGTTTATCCTCCACTTTCATCTGGATGTTACTGAGTTTGCCGCTGCATTCACCAGATATTTGATGAGATATTTTCAGTTACTGCATTGAGGCAGCAGGTTGGGCTTTACGGTAAGAGCCAGAGTGTGGTTACATTCTCCCTCATTTGTCACTACTGATCAGTTGCTATTATAAAAAATATGTGCAGCTTTAAATATATATAAATATATATATTTTTTTATGGATTTTAAAGGATTATTTATGTGAAATACATTTCTCACCACACTAGCACCTTCTTCCGGCCTGAGAACAGGGTAAAGCATCGCCTGGGTAGATTAGCTGTTGCTCAAAATCTGAATCCGACCTCCCGAAAGCTTTTTGGATCCGGTTCATGTTTCGGGGAGTAGTTTGGACTTCGCACGCTGGGCCGGCCTTTCAGCTTGCACGCTGACATCACTGTTGGCCTCTGCACGCAGGCCGACATGAGAGGCGACGTCCTGAATGCTCCCCGTCCGCTGACGTGATGGGATTTCTTCTTCAGGTGTTGTGCTCGTGTAGCTGTGAAACCTGAGAGCTGAGACCGATTTAGACGTCTCTCTGTCCGTTTGTTTAGAAATAAATTAAAAAATAAATTCTACACTCACAAAAGCGCTCATTAGCCATGTATGGTGTGTGTGCCAGAAGTCATTTGTTTGTCTTTAAGCAGCTAAACTCCCTTTTTATCCTGCTGATAATGGAAAGATTAGCATCTCAAAACCACAAAAGAGCTTTTTAATCAAACCTCAGGCTCACACACACACACACTCATACTCACACTCGGGGTCCCAGGCCTCCTGTTGTGTAGCGTACGATGATTACAAAGAGGATCTGGTGTGTGTGTGTGTGTGTGTGTGTGTGTGCAGTGGCTGGTAGTGAACACACTAATGAGTCAAACAGCTGATGGTGTGTATGTGTATATACGCTCTGTGTGTGTGCGCTACTGTAGCTGAGATGCTAATGAGCACAGCAGCTTTAGAAGCTGAGGACTCAATCTGCTCCACTTTGACTCTGAACTTTTGATGACTTCATTTCTGAATTTCTAACTCGAGATGGTCGTCTGTCGGTGTCTAAAGTCACGCGCTTCCAGAGTTTTCATCAAAACGAACTTCAGATATCTCGCTTCATTTAAAGAGTAACTAATAATCTGGCTTGCCCTGCCAACTGGTGGTGACAACATGCTTTTTCAGCCTGCTGTGCAGCGGTGATGTAGCGCTACACCATGGTACAGTGCTGCATCGCAGCTGGGTCACAGGTACAGTCTACCAGATCGCAAATATCAATACCAATTACGTCTAATATCTAATTACAACGAACTGTACAGCTGCAAACATGTCATTCATGCTTGAAGCCCTTTTTTGTGGCCAGTTTATTTCCTGTCACTTAGCTCTATTTCATACCCACTTGAGCTCAGTATCAGACAGCGTTAAACTGAGCAATCGTTGTTCTCTTCACTAACCCAAAATAGAGAAATCTGGTGATCCAGACCATTTCCTGATGCTAATCCGGGGCTGGTTTGCGGCAGCAGCAGGCTGAGCAAGGCGGCCCAGCTCCTCCTGGGGGATCCCGAGGCATTCCCGCACCAGGTGACATAATCCCTCCTGTGGTCACCTCGTTGCCTTCAGGCTCAAGCTCCCTCTTCACAAACGTCCCCGACTCACGAGCAAGACACTGAGAAACAGTACCTGAGCTCCTTCACCTGGCACGACGACTCCAACTTCCAACCTGGAGGTGCGGACTCTCGTCCCGACTGCTTCACGCCCCAGCGCGGTCTGATGAAGCCAACAGAACTACATCATCTGCAAAGCCCCAAACTGGACAAACCTGAAGATCACTAAATGAACTGGTGACAAGGGCGAATCCTGGAGCCCAAAACGCTTTCTGCGTGAATACGGACACGGCTCTCTCTCCCTTTATATCAGGACGGAACCCCCCCGCCCTCCAGTAATCCTGCAAGTGCTGGTCCACTGTTCCACGACCAGTACGGACTCCGGACTCTAGAGAGCCATGCTAAATATAGAAAACATTTAAATGTATGCAGTATACAAAACCATCTCTGGATCTCTCCGCTGTTACAGCAGCGACGTAGTGAGCAACCAAGAGCAGCCAATTATCTCAGGCAGTCCTGAAAACCCCAGAAACACCGTCAGAGAAGGAGCGCTGCGTCCTTCGATGGATTATGTTTGGATTCTCATTATTAAAGACGTTGTGTTGTCTATAAAACAGAAGTAATTTACATGACTGAAAACCAGAGGAAACAGCCTCACAGGCTCTGTGGTTAACACAAGGCACAGCTGACGGAGGTTTCATGCTTGGGAATACGTGTGTGTGTGTGTCTCCGTCAGACTAATTGGGACGAGACTAATAAAATCTGCTCTCACACACACGAACACACACACACACACACACACTGGGGGCCTCCGTCTTTTTGTCTCTTCAGCTGGTAGACGAGACAAACTCGACAAGTCTTTGTATAATCCTGAACTGCTTCAATGACTATTGGTGTCAGAGCAAACACACAGGCTGGTGTGTGTGTGTGTGTGTGTGTGTGTGTGTGTGAAAGACTGATGTCGGTGTCATGATTTGTATGGTTGCTTTTCAGACAGATTGTAGCTATGCATCACTATTTAGAGCAAAAAGAGAAGGTGTGTGTGTGTGCGGGTGTGTGTGCGCGGGTGTGTGTGTGCGTGTGTGTGTGTGTGTGTGTGTGTGTGGGCTGTGGTGGTCCAGACCTTTCAGACAGTAAACAACTCATTCATTATTCAAAACAAGCTCTCTGTCTCTCCGCTAACCCTTCTCCCTCTCCTCCTCATCAGTTGTTTGTCGGCTTTGTAGTTGTCGAAACTCCTCAGAAAAGCAGATAAATCTGGCCGCCTCTTCACTTATTGATCATCTGAAAAGGTCGCGCAGGAAGCTTGACGCATGCTTCTGAAACGCTTCCTGCCTCTGGGTTGTGCCTTTGTTCTCTCAGGCTCTCCTGCGAAGTGTTTCCTCCTCCGGCTCGGTCTCCGCTCGGTCCTTCTGTTCGGCAGACTGAGTCACTTCACAGTAAATTGGATTTCCTGAACCCTCATTAGTTTTTGTTATAATTGAGTTTGCTGGTGACGAGATGTCTTCCCCTCGCAGCCACGCATCAGCTGATTCAATTCCGTCTGCTTCATTTCAAACCAGTTGTCCATATAAGACAGAGTTTTGATTTCCTGCATTTCCCAGAAAACAGACAACTTGTCGCTTTAAATCTAAATGTGTTGCCTTGTGACCTGCGGATGTCTGTTTCTTCTTCTCGGATGGATTTCTCCCGGTGTAATTGTTAAATGCTGGTTTCAATCAAAAGTTTGGCCCGAGAAAGCAGCCTTTACTTTGAAGGGTTTGTATGAAAAGTCTTTTATTTTGGTAGCTCAGTGCGTCACGGCACTGATTTGGAGATTTAGGCATGCACCGATACGATACGCGGCTGATACCGAGAACCGATCCAATGCCAAGTGAGAGAAATTTACTGAATTGTGCACCAGCAACTTGGTTAAAAAAATATATATATTCACAATTAACAGGAATTACAATTCAAGTGTAAACGTTTTTTTTTTTTTAAATGCAGCAACAAATTGGTTCCGGACTTAAAATTCCAGTTTAAAACAATCCAACTGCATGAAATGAGGACAAAATGGAAACGTCACGGAATCGCAATTCAGTCACAAACTAGTGCGAACAAACTTGATAAGTTAAATCACAAATCACACAAGTAGCCGTTGTGCGGTACCTCCAAACAGCTGACGTGTTTGTTGTCAGCTCGCGCCTCCTTCCTTCGACCGCACGACGTAGTACGCTCAGATGTAAACGTTGAATTGAGCTGAAAAGATCGGTCCAGCTACCTGAGTCAGTATCGGACCGATATCCAATATCAGTATCAGATTAATGAAACTAATTTAAACAGCATTTGAATAATGTAATTCAGTGTGTAGTTATCATCTACATGCTGTTGAAACAACAGTTATGTAACCTAGATGCCCAAGAAACGTTTAGCTCACTTTTAAGCTGGATGTCTTTTGACCTGCAAGTCACCACTTTCTGCTTCCACGTAGGAAGACAGTGACATCACACGGGGGGGGGGGGGAGGAGCCTGAACCTTAACGAGCCCCTAATGAGACACACCTGAGAGGACAGGCCTGTTGGTGGACGTCGCTGGGAAAGTTGAGTTGTGCCAAGCGACGGCCATTGCAGGACGAGTGCCTTGTATGATTCTTTGCTTTGGACGGAGGAGCGAGCCATCCTCCGCCATCACCACCCAGTGAAACCCGAACTGTCTTCTCTGGGAAAAGAGCGGAGCGGAGCGGCCGCCCTCATCAGGCCCTTCTCAGGAGGACGACGTGCAGGTGAGAGATCTGCAACACACGGTGTTGCAACGTTTCTCCCGGGTGAGAACTACAGACCGACCGATGTGGGTTTTTCTATGGCTGATGTTTAGAGGTCAGGGGTCAGCCGACGGCCGATATTTAGGGCTGATTTCTGGAATTTCTCCCCTTCATCAGCTAAATTGTCACACTAATAATACGTGGATGCTCAACTTTTCTAAGCTTAACTTCATTTATTGAACACTGACTTGAACCATCTCTCGAATCTTAAATGTTGTGCGCCGCACGGTATTAAAATAAAGTATTTATCCAAAGTTAACCAAACCAATCAATAACTGACCGAGTTTTAAATATACAAAACAGGTAATATAAAAAAATAACTGTCAATCATTTACTTCGAACTTTTAGAGGATTTATTAAGATTTATTTTTTTTTGTTGGAACATAAATGTAAACTTAAATATACATTTATATAAAATAAATACAACTTTATAAATAAATATCAAATAAATTATTTAAAAAATAAGTAATAGTGCTGCAAACCCACTAGCAACCAGCAACATTTTTGCAACTTTCTACCTTCATCTCCCGGGACTGTTGTTGAATCCAGAGGTTCTGGCTCGGGGTCCTTCACACGCGGCACCGATGTCACTCTTACCTGTCTTCAGAACTTGAGAGCCCTGATGAAAATACTGATAACACATTTTGGACAGTTTTTGGGCTGGAATTCATCGACGTTCCAACAGAACAGCGACAGCATTCAGAGACTCCCTTTGGATTTGAGGCGGCAGCAGGATAGTTAAGCAGATGAAATGGCAGATTGCTGGTTTTCAGTTTGATCATCAGTTTTGTTGTATTTTGACACTGTCAAATAAAGCCTACTTAGAAGCAAACTGTCTAATTGTATGTTGTGTAAAACAGACAAATGTTAGCTAATTAGCTAAGGGGTAACGTTAATGTACAGCGAGGCGGCTGTTATACCCCGACAGGCTCGCGGAGGGGTCTTGAATCAGCCTGAAGTGGTTGTATTCACTAGAACAAACAAAAACAATCAAGGAGATGCTTGGGATATGTTAAAGGGTCGGAAAAAAATAGTCACACTTGGCTCCTTCGCGGTCACAAATGACCGCCATAGGAAATAAATGTAAACTAAGTAGTACAGTCTGTCCCCAAAAGTCATTAGACATGAAAATTTAAGTGCTTTATGTATAAAAAATTGGGAAAATTCCCCCCAAACCCCCCCTAACATTTACT
>CM022479.1:29430035-29488807 GCA_011952105.1 Coreoperca whiteheadi
CTCTTACCCCCCTCTGGATGTGTATAAGAGCCAGGCCCCCCCCCCCCCCAGGTTCAAAATTGCTCCTATGCCCCCGGCCCGACGTATCAAAACAGGCACGGATTCTGTTAAATAAATCCCACGCTTACCAGCGTGTGGACGGATACGTAGTTTTCACTGGGGGTGAAATCATGGAGAGAAAACACAAAGCGAGCGACGGTGGACAGTTTGGAAAAGATTAATGAGAGAGAGCAGTCGGGAGCAGGATTCAGGTCGAGGTCTGTAGGATAACACATGGGCGGCCTGTCGTCCACAATGACAAGAAGAGGGGAAGCAGGTCGTTGGAAGAGGACCAGAGAGAACGTAAAGCAAAACGGCAAAAGGCTTCTTAACGTCAAATCACCGAATGCTGGAGATCAGTCTGTCGCGCAAGATACCTCCAGATTGCCCTGATCCATAGCGTGAATAGTCTCCAGCGGGTGATGTCCCTATGTTTGGATTGCTAATGCTTTGTTAGATGTTCACTGAAGTTGTGACGGATGTCTACAGACATCAGCGGGATTCATTGGCAGTACATCTCAGTGTAACAATACCTCAGAGGGGAGCCTCTTTAATTCAAAAGGTGGTGATTTACTCTCGCATTAGAGGAAGCCATTAAGTAATCAAGGGCTGCACTTGTTCTTAACTAGAGCTTATAAGGAGGAAATAATGGTTACCTCATCTATTTGATGCGGGTCGGTATAATGCAGCCAATCCGGGCCGAAGCGGGAATCACAGCCTCTGCGAATTTTAAAACGTTTCATCATCGCAACTGGGAACAAAATTCATCCTAAATTTGACCAGAATCTGATTTTATCACTTTTGCACGCTGACACACATGACAGAAATTTAAAAGGATCGATTTTTCCACATCAAAGAGAGCGTGTTTCCAGGTGTCGGAGAGTTTCACTGCATGTGTTTTTTAAAGTAGTACGAAGGCTTTGGTGTCTCCAGAGGGCGCTGCGTGAAGTCCCATAAATGTCCTCAAGTGATGTCACTTGTGTCGGCGTCAGACCACAAGTTAGAAAATGAAACAAATGTGCTGGCGTGGAGTTTAGAGAGAAGCGAGCTTCACCAGACCTCTGCAGCAGGCTACGTTAGCCGCTACTAGCATAACACACCCCGGTCTCACACACAGCTTGTGGTGGTTGAATTTTAAACTGTCCAACAGTGTTGTAGGAGTGCGATGCTTCATCAGGGGAGTACGCCTTTGGAGCTCGGCACTTTGGGAGTCGTGGTTCACTAGGTTGTTATGTCCGCTGATTTGTACCTTTTTGTAGTTTTATAACTTTCTGATTGGTCAGATTTAGAGTCACGAATGCTGTACTGTCGCTAAGCAACGCACCCAGACTCCTGTGGAACAGGAGGATCCGGACAGATGGATATGATTCCTGGCAAAACGACCTCCCTGTGATAAAGGCTCTTCCCAACAAAATGGCCTTGGTTCCCAGCATGTTCGTGTGTTGCTTTCTCATCATAAATTCAATGCATTCTTTGATCTATCAATCATCACTAGTATTTTATTGTAGCCATGATTGAACCAAATGTCTGTCCATCCATCTTCTCCCTCTTATCCGGGGTCGGGTCGCGGGGGCAGCAGTCTAAAGCAGGGCTGCCCAGACTTCCCTCTCCCCAGACGCTTCCTCCAGCTCTTCCGGGGGAATACCGAGGCGTTCCCAGGCCAGCCGAAAGACACGGTCCCTCCAGCGTGTCCTAGGTCTTCCCCGGGGCCTCCTCCCGGTCGGACGTGCCCGGAACACCTCCCCAGGGAGGCGTCCGGGACAGATGCCCGAGCCGCCTCGGCTGACTCCTCTCGATGTGGAGGAGCAGCGGCTCTAATCTGAGCTCCTCCCGAGTGACCGAGGTCCTCACCCTGTCTCTAAGGGAGCGCCCAGCCGCCCTGCGGAGGAGACTCGTTTCGGCCGCCTGTATCCGGGATCTTGTCCTTTGAGAGCAGGAACGTAGATCGACTGGTAAATAGAGAGCTTCTCGTTGCAGCTTAGCTCTTTCCTCACCACAACGGAACCAAATGTGAACAGTAAATTCCTGCACTAGCGTGGCTCATGGATGGCAATGCCCGTCGGTCGGTTGGTCCACCTCTCTGGTCCACACTGAAATATCTCAACAACTACTAGATGGATTGCCGTGTAATTTTTTCTGTAGAAATCCGGGGCGCCCAGAAGACGAAACCTAATGACTTTGGTGATCCTCGAGTTTCCATCTAGAACCACCAGCAGGTTGACCTTTGAGGTTCTGAGTGACCTGTCTGAACTTCATTGGATAGATTATCATAAAATTAGTGGTTAAGATGTTCCCCTCAGGATGAACTGTAATAACCCTGCTGATCCTCTGACTTCCCGTCCGGCGCCACCATCAGGTCAACATGTTAACGCGTCCAACACTTTGGTTTCGTGACCAAACGCCTGCAGAGCTGATGACGCTCCCATCAGCCTCAGCTGCGCTCTGTGTTCACTGCTAATTAGCTAATGTTAGCAGGCTACCACGCTAAACGAAGATGGTGGATATGGTGAACATTGTCATTGTGAGCCTGTTAGCATCCTCACGTTAGCATTTAGCTAAAAGCAGCACTGTGTTTAAGTGCAGCATCACAGAGCCGCTAACATGGCAGTAGACTTAGTCTTTTTATTTTCCTCACAGTCTTAATCAAAGATAGGTGAGTTGTCCTCTCTCTTTAATATCAACCCTGCCAGTAGTATATAACAGAATACATATACACATAATAAATAAATCCTCTCTCTCTCTCTCCCTCCCTTTCCCCCAATTAGTCTCATTAGCAGCTGTCAAAGAGCTGATAATCCTCTTAAAACTAAACTCCAGCACATAAAGGCAGCGAGGGGCTCGATGGCAGCCTGCAGGAGACCAAACCTCGCTCTCTCGCTCCGTCTCGCTCTCCATTGAGTCATCAAGCGGGTCTTTGTGTTGTCATGGTGACCCCGTCTGTCAGCCCACCAATCACGGCATTGTTTTCCCCCGCAGTGATTGACGGGATGTGATGGTAACTCGTGGCAACAGGTTGTCAGAGCGGGGGATGGTGTATTTTTGGGGGGAGGTGTGTTGCCGGTATTGTTGTTTTTTTTTTTCTTTCTTTTTTTAGACGGGCAGTGTTTTGTTCCCCACCCTTTTGACTTGTGACCAGGACAAGAAAGTGGTAATCTGTTCTCAGCAGGCACTTCACACACGATTCAACAAGTTCCCGTGGCCATTAACTCCAGTTTATCCTGCAAAACATACTACTTACCAATTTCTATCATACACTGTGAAAAACAGCCCTTTTTATGACAACTGTAATTAAGATGGCTCAACACTAGGTCCTGTGAGATAATTTAACCCATCAGAGATCTTATTATATTGTGGTAAATGTCCCTTTATCGGCGGTTTCCAACCTGCTTTGCTGGTGACATCATTGTGACGCCTCATCAGATTATGGGGTTATGAACTAAGTGTGGACGTAATTTGTAAGCTGCAACCAAGCAATGATTTTTCTTTTTGTACGATTGGTTCATTTGAAGGATTTAGATTTTTTTTTATATATATTAGAAAAAATATCAAACATTAGAGAATCATCGCAAGGCAACGAGCAAGACGTCATTTCCATTCAACCAAAAACAAATGAAGACGATTCAAAATACGTTCGCGCGTTCTCGCTTGTTTCAAATGGGCATCAGTGAAAACAGCAACTGCCTCCCTAGTTTGGAGGATGGCACGGAAGAAGGCTGCATGAATTAGCTGATGTTTTTAATGTAATTTATTGTTTAATTGCCACTGTGTGTTGTTGCAACAGTATTGCTTTATTGTGATATTGTTGTGAAGGATGTTAGTTTTTCCCTCTAAGGAAGTATGGAAAGAAAAAATATAGAAATTGATATTTAAAAAAAACAGTAAAGGGAAAGCAAATATGCAGTATAAAGATTTTTACAAGAAGAAGATAAAGATAGCTATAAGTAGAAAGTATGCTATGATTAATATTAAGTTTAACATGGTTTTCCCACACAAAAAGTAAAGAAACACTCTGAAAGCGGGGCTGGAAGCACATCTACACTTTCTACCTGCACTGAGAAATTCTGGATCTGTGAATGCCCCGCCCACCCCCGCGGCGTGGTGAGGGGGAAACACAAAAAAGCATTAATTTCCAGCCCTTTTATTCCAAAACAGAACTGAGCTGTTAGTCATAAAAAACAAGAAACAAATGCTTTACATTTGCCAAATATACAGGCTTTTTAAAAAAAAAAAAAAGTGCACAAAGAGATATATATTTTTATATAGAGAGTATATTTTTGTTTAAAGGGACCTGAGCTGTCAGATCAATAAATATATATATTTTTTTTAATAAAGAAAAATACAAATCCGAAAACATTCAGGACTTGTCCTCTACACCTCTCTCACTCAGACACTCTCTGTCGCTTTTGCATATCTTCCAACTAACACACTCTTTTCGATGTACTTAACGCGGCCACACCTCGGGTGACCTGGCTCGTGCTGATTTCTCTGCCTCCGCCCGTGCGTTTCAGAACAACGTCACGGGTCTTTACGCTGCCTCCGCTCTGTTTCTGCTGCGGCCCTAAATCTCCCCTGACACACACCACAAACAGAGCCAATGCTCTGCGCAGGTTCGAGTTTTACCCAGTTGTTCAGTGCCGCTGCTTCTGTCTTAAAGCCGTACTGTGGTACCCTGACTGAGTATCAAACACATGCCTCTTTAGCGTTTGTCTCCTTCATGGAGCTCGGCAGCCGTCGTCAGCGTGGATGCTGGTTGAAAACTAGCGCTGCAACAATTAGTTGATTGACAGAAGGTCGTAGAAGTAGATCAACTGCTTTTCTGTGTTTTATGTCATTGTAAATTAAACCTATTTTCAGTTTGGACTGAAGAAGCAGTTTGAACTCTTAAAGCACCAGCAGCCTGTTTTTTAATAGTCGTTCCTCCCAGCCTGTTGTTTTATCCCCATTGATTTTTGTCCATCTGCAGTGTGATGCGTTCACTGTCAGACAGGCGGCATCTAATATGGCCCGGCGCAAAACACAACCGACGGCTTTGGATAAATATTGATTTTCTCCTGAGAGCCTCTCGTGCGTGAAACACCCCCTGTCCCCCGTTCAATGCAGATATGTGTGTGTTTACAGTAGATTAAGTTGTTACCAGTTGATCGTGTCCTGCGTATTAATCTCGTGTTTCCGGGTCAGGCGGCACGCGCAGGACGTTTCGTCCCCGCTGACAGATGGCTTGGTTTCCACAAATCTGCAGAGAGAAAAAATACAGAGATGTTTATAACAAGCAAAACTAAGAAGAGACATGGAGAAGAACAGTGAGTTAAATAAATATTATATGTAGTTTTGTTATCTATTCCCTGTTAACCCTGTTTGTTATAGCTGAGGACACAGTAATGTTTTAAAGCGTGTTTTGCCTTTCAGCAACTATTGGATCTGAGAGTATTTGACATGTAACTTTTAGTATTTTTTTTTTAGTTAGTTTTAGACACAGAAACAGAAATAAAGTAGACAGCAGCAGTTATTTAAATCAAAATTTTGGCAAATATGATACAATAAAGAAGAAAATGAGAAGTAGTTAAATGAATAACCAATGTAAACGTGAGCAAACAGGCACTATTATTTAGTCAAACTTAGACCCAGATTGGTCAGCTCTGTGTTGTTTTTAGTACTAAAGGATTATTTTGTCACCTTGATCTGCTGTCAAACATAAAGAACACGATGTTGGAACATAATCCTAAAAATGACTCTCGTTTCAAATTGGCAGGTTATGGCTATTGGCTACCGCAGCAAATTTACACGGGTAGATTTTAAAGCTAATATTATTATTAATGTATAACATATCAGCATTTTAACGCACTAACACAGATGAGGATTTGGCGCGGTCGCCTGCCAATGAGAACATTTGCAGGCATGTTTTTGATCTTATCTGGGATTTGATGTTTACACGAGAAACCCGGTTCTTCGTCTCCCTGTGCGACTCTAACGGTATCCAGGTTTCTGATCGTCGCTGGGCAGCTGTGTCCTTGATTTCTCACCACCAGCTGTGTTCTGCACCAACGGAATAGTGAGCAGAAACCCGCACGAGGCGTTCACAGGCCACACTATCCAGGTTTCTGTTGGAGCATATCAAGGTTTCTCCAAACCGGGATGACATGTTTACATGCGCATCTCATCGACAGTGTAACCCAAAAAACATGATCCTAGCCAGGATACCAGTGCACACATGCACGCACTCAATCATGCTCACATTTATTTTGCAACTTCATGCATATTTAAAGTCACGTGCAGCACAACTGTTGCATCCTGTAGGTGTGGCACCGACAGGAGCAACTGGCCTGGATAAAAGCTTGTGTGCTTTAAACTGCCTACTCTTTCCCTGCCTTATCCCTCGAGGTGGGCGAAACATTAAAATACATCTTTGTTTTTTCCTTTTCAAGTGATGATTTGCATGAACCCGAATGTCTAAATTCAGTTGAAAGCCTAAGTTGCGCTTTGCTCTGTGAGTAGCGGAGAGTTTGGTGTTGCACTGAGCATCACCCCAAAGTCCCTCCTGCTCACGTTATGAACCAGGAACAGCTGCTCCCTGCTTTTGATCAGACAACCTGAATCTGATAACGCCCACGGGGCTGCTCACTTTATGCAGATCCGCCGCTACTGAGAGAGGCAGAATTTAAGGCCCATTAACATTCATGGAAACACTGCCCCACTGCTCGCACGCACATTCCCTCTGACACCAAACCTCAACTGCAGCCCCGGCTCGGGGGGGGGGGGGCACCGTCCTCAGGATGTTAATTACCCACAGTCATTGAGTGCGTTTCATCTGACGGTGAGTCATGCCGTTAATTTATTTCTTGTTGTGCAGCCGCCCTCGAGCCTTTGATATCCACACAGATAACACAGATTAATTGGCCGACTTACAATTCTATAATTTCACACCTGTCTGCGTTTGCAGTGATGCTGCTGCTGCTGCTAATTCTGGTCCTGATTTGTGCTGAGTGGTCTGTGTTTGGCTTATATGAGCGTGTTGTCGTTATTGGCTGCAAGGTTGAGCTTTATAGACACACAGAGGAGCATTAATGTGGTCGGACTCGGTGGTGGTTATTTATTTATTATCCAAAAATCAGATAATTCAATAAAGAGTAGGTGGACTGCATTCGAACAAAGTTCCACTTCGACTTTATGCGCTCTCTGTGAGCGGACAAAAACTCTTCCTCACCAGGGCCTCTGTCAGTGTCTGTGGATGTCCGATCCATTTCCACACCAAGTAAGTAAAGCACTCCGGCAGACGCTGTCTCCCTGACAGGCTCTAAATTAAACCAGGAGCAGGTTGTAATCCAGAATAATAAATCCTGGTTTAAAGGGATGTTTCACCGCTGGAAAGATGAAAGTTTTCATAAAACTGGGCTGCCCATGCTGCAGAAAGAAGACCCAGAGGAAACGGAGGGAAAGGGGCCCCTTTTGCTGAAAAGGTAGAAAACCTACAACAACCAGAATGCACTGCCCCAACGCCTCCAAACAGCCGGTCAGAGCTGCTAACGTTAGGCTGAACCCTGATACCCCCAGCTGGTGCTGGTTCGGAGCCAGAGCCAAGTTTCAAATCGGCTCTTTGTGTAAAAGTGGTTCTTCAGTGGCACCAACTCGCTGCTGGTCTGGAAGCAAGAACCGCCGACGTCAGCGGCTGGGGGCGGGGTTACCGTGACCGACACGACCAACCCTTTTCCCTTCTGCTTCTGACACCAACGATTAATACATTTTTGTTTAACTGCAGTGTGATGGTTTATCAGCAGGCTTGATGCTAGGAGGGCAGCAACATGCCGAGGCGGAAGCAGACACGTTATTGTTAAAAATAAATGTTCTGTTACTCTCGCTCGTAATCTCTGCCTGTACCAATTCGGCGACTATAAACAGCAACGCAACGTCCGCGATTGTTGATGGTGTTTGTGTTTGGTGCTGCCGCGCTAGCGTTACCGGGAAAGACCTGGCTCTGTGCTGCTCTGTAGCCATGGAAACACAAGCCGGTTCTCATTTGAACCGACTCCGCTCGGGCTCTAGCATCCTTTTGAACGGGAAGTTTTTAAATTTTGGATCCAACTGTTCGTGGAGGCGGGCGCACAAAAAATGCAAAGTACACTCTGTGGTTTTCCCGGCAAATGGGCTCAGGCAACCTTGTTCATTTGCACACACTGCCCACATTGTAATGGCACAAAGCTGGTTGGAAATCAGCAAAGAGTTAAAAGCACATTTTTAAACCTGGATTTGTTACTTCTTCACTACAAAGCCCAAGAGTATGGTGGGCAAGATTAATTCCAACCGGTCCTCTCTGTTGTGAATGTGTAGGTAGAGGTGCGATGTCTGGGCCATTGAGCGCCCCGCTGGTGGGGGGCGGGGGGCAGATACTGGACGCCTCTAGACAAGTCTTCTCCAGATCTGAATCCATCTGTAAATAGGCAGCACATCCATTTTATCACTGTGTGTGCTTACTCATTGTCTTGCACTAACCTGCAATTTTTAATTTCCAAAGTCAGTTTAGTTTGGCAAAAAAAATCTGCAAAGGAATTTGCCGCCCAACCCAAATACAGCGGAGGAGCGAGGTGGGCGGTTACGGTCCTGTTCGTCTCCCACAGCAGACGGTTTCGACGGTTGCATTCCACTCAGGTGTGGCGGTGCCAGGATACGTCTGTTGTGCTGTTCCTCACTGGAACGAGCTGCAGTGTCTGCCATGAGAGAGGTCATTGTCAGGTCGCTGCACACTGTACAAACAATGACTCAGCGAGCTTACATACGTGCGCAACGGCTTTCGCAGCAACTCCGTCTCCTAGAAATGATGTTTGTCTGCTGCTAACCTATTTTTCCAAGTGCATTTTGGGGGAAATGGAACTGCTGCCACGGCTTTGTACTGTGGCGAAGGGCGTGCTGCGTGTCTTGTTCCACGCTCAGGTCGTGGGGAGGTGGTCGGGACACGACTTTTGACCCCAGCGTTCACGAACGTTGCCGGTGAACGTTTTACTGTTGTAGTCAGTGTCGGCGTTTTGTGACTTAGCAATCCACTTCCTGGAGTGTTACCGTCGGAGAACAGGCAGACGTGGATCCAGATAGAAAAGCAAGCTGCTTGTTGTACAGAAAGCAGGAGGTGTGTGGCAACTCCTGGCTCCCGCGTCGAAGACCTGTACCATAACAGCTGTGGTGTTGACGTCCTAGTGAAGATGTGACCGCGTATAAATGGCTTTTAGTGGCTTTGGTTTAGATCGCAGCTCGCTCGGCTAACAGCAGCAGCAGGGTCAGCCGGGGCCGCTGGCGTCCATGAGGGTTTTCTGCTCCCCTCCCCTCCCCTCCAGCCCCAAATGTGAGGTAAAATAACTTTGCCCCCCTCACTGGTCTGTAAACACAGCATGTCCTCTGCTAGTAAACCTGTCGTTGGAAGTCTCAAACAGCTGGTTAACCAACAAACCAAAAGAAAGCAAATCCGGATTCATGACCTTAGTAACCGCTGTGCCACATCCCGCTGCCGTCTTGTTCTCTCAGGACAGTTTGTACGTGGACTTAAAGAGGTCGAGAAGCTGCGTGTTGACTTTTTCTCTTCAGGGAGGCGTAAATAGCATTAAAAGCAAATGCTGATTTAGAGTCAGTTTGAGGTGTTTGTGTTGATGTTTGTTGCTATGAAGCGTGTGAGACAGCATCTGTGTGTGCGTTGGTATGTTGCGAGTGTAGCTGTTGTTGGTGTGTTGCTATGCGTCTGTGTGTGTGTGTGTGTGTGTGTGTGTGAGTCAGAGGTATTGATTAAAGAGCGAGCTGCCTGGCTGCAGTTATTAATATTTGAAGCTGACTTCTAATGGAGGCCTTTGAAGCTGAACGGTTTGAAGTGCTCTGACACGTAGTTAAAGCTCAGTCAGGACCAGAAACACTTATAACCCCAGTCTGAAACCCCCCCCCCCAAATATATTCTAATATAAATACATCTGGGAGGTGAATTAAAAGCAAGCCATGAGCTAAATGCTAAAGGATCTGGATCTAACTGGGCTGTTTATTTCTTGAAACACCGGGGCTCCTGAGTTTTGGTTTCTATCAGCTGAAGCTTTCAGTAGAAGTTCCCGCACTGACGGCGAGCCACGGGAACCGTAGCGTGGCCTCTGGGCAGACTTCAACGCCCCCACACACCGTGCAATCTTGCTGTTTCGTTGCACTCCTCTGCGCAAGAGGAGTCTAATAAACTCTGGGGCGTAATCTGCGTTAGACTGTACATTGCCAATTTTGAAACGTGTCCGATTGATGGTCGGTCTGGTCAATCGTAGCGCTACGATGTAAAATGAAGAGGGGGGGGGGGGAATCACAGACGTTTAACCTGCGATGGTCTTGGGGTTGTCGGAAGTGTGTTTGTTAAAGGCAGCCAAAAAGTAAATATTGAATCACGTTTCAAAAATGTACCATCCTTGCATGACATACTGTCGAGTAACCCTGGAGTTTTAGTTTCATGCGTTGTCACCGTCGGCGGCGTGATCTATGGACGCTGACAATGCAGCGCTGGCCAGTGTGAGTCGTTTTATTCTGTAATCTGATTGGTTGGTCTGTAGCAGCTGTCACGCTGAATTCCTACATTTCTGACTCTGACTCAGAGTTTTGACACAGAAGGTCTTTGGTCGGTGGTGGACGGCGTCACCACATTTCTCACGTGATCGTCAGCATTTCTCTGAGGCAGCTGAACCCTGAACAGAGTAAAAGGGCTCCTTTTAGCGTTCAAGTCTTCAAGTCTCAAAGTTTGACTTGGTGAAGAACTCGAAATAGCAAGGCTGCGTGCAGACCTTGCATAGTTTCACACTTTCAGGTAACGTTTTACCTCCAAATCGAGTGAACTCGCGGTTAGCCCCAAACTTGAACATTGTCTTTCCCCAAATCTGTGGACAAGGAAACCGTAGCCGAGTCGTGAACGAGCTGGTCTGAGCTCAGCCCCTGTCAGCCAGTACGTGTGCAGTCCGAACACAAGCTGCACGCCTGCGGACACGGATGGCTGGAGCGCCACATCGCTCGGAGACGAGTTGTTGTTTGTGTCTGGGCTGCGGATCGTGGCTTTAATTGTTCCACCTTTGATCCGCTCTCTCCTCCATCCTACTGGGATATTGATAAGGCTGTTCCCTGCGGGGGCCATTACTGCTGACTCTGAGGAGTGTGTGTCTGTGCAATACTCCCTCCTGCTGTGTCGCTCCATTCCAGCCTCTTCAGGTTCAGGCTTTAGAAGGAAAGACCTTCATCTATTATTGAATGACTGGAGCAAACTGGCAGGTAGACAGACGGACAGGTAGACGTGGCGGGACAATGTAGGGAAAAAAAAAATAAAATCTCACTTTGCAATATTTGTTGCAGATGTTGTGATTGTGATTTGGCTTTCAGGAACATTGTTTGTGCTTCAGAGGCTGCGTTCAGCGATGAGGCGATTTGCGCTGATGTGTGGAAAGCTGCATTGTTGAACTTGGTTTATTCGCTCGTAAAAAGGCGGCGTGGCAACGTTCAGAATCAACTCTCAAAGCGGCCCCGAAGAACATCCCCGCAACACACACGCAGGTGTCAGAAGTGTTCCCATTCATTCCTCAGGTAGAAGTACAGACACTCGGGTTTAAAAAGACTTCTGTATCAGCTCGAGCTTTTTACTCAAGTAAAAGTGCTGGTCTCAAAGTGTAAAAGTAATGTAAGGACAAAAGGCCGCCCACAGGGGCCTATAGAGCACTCCCCCGCCTCCTCAAACACCTGTTTCTAAAGGCCATAGTGACTGTAATGCTATGTTAACATGTTAATGTGGGCTGTTCCAGCTGCAGATATGCCCACTGAACATGAACGCATGTTGGTACGATGCAGACACATTAAAGAGCCGTATATGTACCCGGCTACATGCGTCTGCTGTGACTTAGTACTTTCTCTGAGTGACGACCAACGCCGGCTGTCGGAGTGGTACATGTTTATACTTCTCCTCCAGCCGCAGTCACGTTCACTCTGTCCGGATGGAGCCATTTAATCCGGATCGGTTTAATTTTGGGTTGTTTTTACCGTTGACAAGGCGGAATGAAAATAAGCCGAAATGAAATGACACGGCTATTTTTTTTAAAGTCGTCTGTAAAATAACAACTCCAGTAAAGTATAGATACCCAAACTTTCTACTTAAGTAAGGTAACGAAGTATTTGTACTTTGTTACTTGACACCGCTGAGCACAAACGCCAAACTCGACTAAGCTACTCTCACGCATGATGATGTGTCAAATAAATGCACGAAGAGAGCAGACGAACACGTCGAGGTTTCCGCTGCAAACGCTCCGGTCAGGGTCTTTGTGCTTATTCTGGGACGGTCAAACAAGCCACATAATGCTGCAGTTCAAAGGATTTTAACCACTTCTGTGCCGCTTTTACCAAGAAATGCATCCCAGAAGAGCTCGTGGAACCTGCATTTTAACATGTAGTTGTTGATGGCACAAAGGCAATGTGCTAATCTACGACTCACAGAAGCTTTCAACCAAATGTAGCCGGGTTTCAGCAGACGCGCTGACGTCTGACGCTAACACGGCTCCGTCGGCTGCGCCAACAACAAACTAGGAAAGTCCGGATGTGGCTAGCTTAGCTTAGCATAAAGACTGGACGCAGGGGGAAGCCTGGCTCCGTCCGAAGATCAAACCTTCGCCTAGCAACACCTCTAAAGCACATGTTGTATCTCGTTAACCTTAATCCGCACGCAAACCGTGACATGCTGGGACTATTTGTTGTACATCCATCCGCCCAGTACTTCAGTGCAGCGTCCCCGGGTGTTTCGCAGCTTGTCAGATTCCGGTTTTTGGTTTTGTTCCCTCTATAGACGTGATGGAACCTCACTGTGACAGTAAGACACCGGTTAATCAAAGGCACTCAGCCGTTGTTAGCTAAAGAAATAGTTCCAGCGTGAAGCTCTCGCTAAATGATTTTAGAGTATTGTGTTTGCGTCTCAGCTCTGACGTGTATGAACCTCACCACTGATTTTTGTCTTCATTTTCGCTGCAGAGACTTTTGTTTTTTTTCCTCCAGGTACATATTTTCCGGCGTTCTGTGTCTCTGTGTGTAGTACTGGGTGTGTGTGGGTTTATTTCAAATGTCTTTTGGCAAAGCCGGAGAGTCTACTCCGGCGTCGGGTCTTGACAGGTGTGCTCACACACAGGCACATAGCTTTATACACACACACACACACACACACTTGTTGCTGGGCAGGGTATGTGTGGGATTCGGGTGAGTCAGCAAACACTGATTTGCGTTTCAGGGAGTGTTGTGAACCTGGACTTAACCGCCCACCCTCGCTGAAACACACACACACACACACACACACACACACACACACCCTGTTACCTGTGGAGACCTGTTGCAGACAGTCAGATGGATCCAGATACTTTACGCCAGAATCTGATCACTGATTCAGAAATTGCATGAAAACCACAATGATCTGATATTGTTAATAATTATGTAATTGTAATTTGTTTAAACTGTTTAAATAAGATCTGTATCACTACATTTAACATTTGCGCTCCCAAACAGGCTGTTTACGTTCACCCTCCTGCAATCGTAGCCTTTTAATATACATCATACACAGTACACCTACGTGGTGTTTGCATTCAGCCTCTTGTATAATGTCCACTTACCAGAGGAACAAAGCTTGGCAGTGTTTTGGAGCGTGTTTGGGGTCAGTTTAACCCAGGGTTAGGGTTCGTTTCACCACTCACGTAGCTCTTCAGCAGAACCTGAGGCATCAGTACTGTTGCTAGGGTTGCCAACATTTCTATGTCCTAAAGTTCAGCATTGAGTAGAGCGATGCTTTACAATGGAGGGAGCAGCAGCGGCAGACGAAAGGCCGCTCGCGCTGCCCTGATCTTTTCACCCGGTTGTGCAGCCAAAGTTTGCCTAAACTGAACTTTGACCTCAAATGTGCGTTTAAACGGGAGTCCGGCATTGACGGGAGGTGGCAGTCATGACGGCCATAGCTTTCCTGGAGAACACAAATGTGGAAAAGCGAGTTTTGTAGCTACCTTCCGATCCTGCCGCGTCCTGCGTATGAAATCTGAACCATGGCGGCGTACCCTGTCAACGGCCACCATAGCCAGAAATTATGGGAAATCCTGACGTTAAATTAGTATTTGTTGTATTAATGATTTGCCTTTAGATGAAATACGCGCCCACCCGCACCGTAGTTGGCAGTTTTTCCCGTGAATGCGTTGTCATCACACACCTCGGATCTCAGCAATAAAGCCAAATATATGATGACAGCACGTCATAACTGACAAGAACGAGAACCTGCAGACTGTGAAAACAAACCACCGAGTTTGTGTTTAAAATGCGCGATGGAGGATGCCGCCGTGTTTCCTCTCCTCTATCTCCCTCCGTCTGTCTGCTGTCGTTTTCCTCCTCTCCACACCATATGTTGGCCATTATGTTGTTAGTGTCCGCGGTCTCTGAGCCCACAACTCTCCACGTCTAATGACCGCCGCCGTGGGACCACGGAGGGGCCGAGCCTTCCTCTTTAGGTCGCCGTTTTGGCCGGGAAGTCGAGGGTTTCAGCACCTACCAGAAGACAAGTCCCTCCGGTTTACGGTTCAGCGGGTTTCTAACCTGCTTCCCAAGCTGCCCCTCCATTTATTAACCGAAACCACGAGGGCATATAAACAAATTAGCAGCTATATTTTCCAGCTTCGAGGGAACAGATGCACACCTTTTTCTTTTTTTTTAAAAATGGGTTTCAAAACCTATAGAAGAGTCAGCCAGAATATTTTGCAGTTATTCTTGTGCTTCAAATCGCTGCAAAAGCATCGTTTGTAAAGATGCTCCCCATCACATGAAGTGGGACTGCAACGCGTCCGGCCGTGACACTTAACCCTGAGAAGGTCGACACAGCGTGAAGGAGTCTTTCACTGGCGCTACTTTCCTCCACTGCCTTTGCAGTAGAGCTGTTGTTAATTCTTTGCTCGGAACAATAAGCAGACCAGGACTTTGAGTAAGGTTTATGTGCGTAGAAGATTTTAGGTGTCTGCCAAGTGTGCGATTTCCTGTCACTGCCTCTTTTCTTGGCCGTGCACTCATCTCGTTGGAGCCTGGTTGTGTTTCAGGTCGACTGTGATCGCTTGTCGTCTCTTTTCCCACGTTATTAACGTTCAGCTTGTTTTTGTTCCGTGATGTGTTAACCGAAGCCAAAGTGTGCCTGCACCACACTGTTGAAACTGCTACACGTATTAGACATAAACGTGATGGTGCGTCTCCCGTTGCGATGTTGATCCAGCATAATAACCCACTTTCATAAACCTGTTACACAATATAGGTACAGATTTTACAAACTTTAAACGCATGTTGGGTGTATGAACTTATGGTTAGTTTGCGGGCTCGTGTCTTCATCAGTTTGACACAGAGAGGTTTACGGATTTCAGATTTTTGGGGAAAGAAAGAGTTGGTTTCAAATCGAAATTTGCAGATATCCTGAGTGTTTCGCTGCAGTCTAGGGGTGTCGGAGCGCAACATAAACAACACGCAAATAGAGAGAATTGAGCCACTTATTGCCACACAACTTGCCAAGAATATATACACACAGTGAAGAAGCACTGACTTCAGGGTGAACCAACGCCAGAATAATAAACAGAAAGCCGCCCATCAGCTCGGGTGAATTCTAACTGAACCCTAGCCGAACAAAAGAACAAACATTTGCTGACCCTAAAGTAAGCGGCAGTTCACAGTGCCAACAATGGCGCTATAACCAACAAGTGCTCAAGCTATTTCCAAAAATGTACAAGGTCGTGCTAGCAGTAAAGCGCCGTCCTTCCCACCTCAGTCAACACACACACACACCGACTTCTGGTTTCAAAACCTATTTAGCCAGTGATGTCGGACACTTTCGATCCGTTAAGATGAATCTAAATCAATGCCGTTAACTTTTGTTAGAAAACTAAGCTGCACGTTCTCGCTCGCTTTCTTTCTTTTTTCCTGTTTGTCCGAGTTTAATCAAGACCAGTTCGCTCGACTGTTCCATATCGCAGTTTAGTGGACACGAGCGACTGGTTTGGCAGCGCAGTAAACTGGAGGACGAGTCTGAAACCAGTGCAACCCTTTTTGTTTTTATTGAACCGAGAATCGAATCCGAGTCAAATCAGGAGATCGCCAAATCTTCCCACCTCTGCTGGTCACACAGCACTGGGGAGAGAGAGTCTGTGTGGAAACTGAGGCTTAGAATCGATTCTAAACTGGATTCTTTTTGTGTGTGGAAAAATTGCACTGATTGTTAAAATGGTTCAGCGCCTTTCCCGCGTTTGGTGGTTGTTCCTGGTCAGACTTTGTCCTCTGCGGCTGTCGTGAACTCGTTAAAAGCGCGATGTTCTTTTGCCCTAACGGAAGGGAAGTTTGTGAGGTCAACGCAGGGAACTCTGTGAACATGTTAAAGGCTCGGTGCTGCTGGGGGAGAGACAGAAAGTGTGAAAGGGAGACGGAGTCGGAGAAGGGAGGGATGTTATTCCTTCATGCGTGTCCAAACTGGTCCATTAGCGCCAGCCTAATGTTCAGATTGAGTCACACAGTCAACAGTTTCCCAAAGCCTCATTACTCTCTCTGATCCTCTGATATAAAGGTCAGATGTTGGACAGTTAGATGGAGCCTTATTAAACCCAGATTCAACTGCTGAAGGAGATCAGACCGCTGATTTACTGTCAAACACACACACTCAGGTTATATACATACAGCGCACACACACACCCTAAAACCACACTTTAAACCTTCCTCCTCCAGCTGTCGACTGTCGTAGTTCAAACTGAGGGATCGGTCACAACCAGAGTCTGAAGGCGAGCGTCCTGTTCAGGAGACCGAAGGTCTCCCAGCTGTTTTTGGGAAAAGAGTTTTTCTCTAATGAGGTCCCTGCAGCTGAAGGTCAGTCTGTGGGGACGCATTCGGACACCAGATTATACTGTATCTGAGACACGACGTACCTTCTGACATAATGAGTTCTGTCTTTCTCTTGCTTGTGGACAACCAAGGGACGACTGGCTCACACATTGACGTCCCCCTCGGGGTGGACTGTAATACCTCTGGTGATCGTCGGTGTTTTCGTCTAGCGCCACCACCAGGTCAACATCTTAACGTGTCCAGTATTTTGGTTTGCGACCAAATAGCGTAGTCAGTTGTAGCACGCTAACGCGTTAAACCATTCTACCTGCTAAACCTCAGCATGGCGACAGAGCAAGACAAGCTCATTTCCGTGTCGCAGCGTTGCACTTGAGAGGAGTCAGGATCGTGAGAGCAATGCATTTGCAGGGTCAAAAGTAAACACGGAGCGGCAGCGTGCAGTTTGTCGGGAACCAACTTCCAGAAAACGTCAGTTCGTCTACAACCGTCAGTTCTATTAAACCAAAGCGTCAATCACGTTTACGCGACCGCAGGTTCGATTCTCGCCTCCGTCTGAAGCGTAGTATCGTTCCATAGCTCCGCCTACTTTCAACCGGTCTCATTGTAATATTAATTTCCATTTTGTGCCTCATTGTGAATTTTTGCAACGATTAGAATAATGATGAAACGCATCGGACGATGCATACGAACAATATGGACTTTAGTTGGGTCACGTTTCCTGGTCCCTGATGGATTTTTACACATTGCAATCGATCATCCGGTGTGTTTGCCTGCATCGCTTTAAGTCCCTAACACCTCTCTCTCTCCGCCTTTGTCTCCGGTCGGGTTCAGCGGGGTCACCTCGTTGCTGGCTGTTGAGGATCATCCCTGCAGCGTCGCTCACAGATGGATAATCCATAATCCTGAATGTATGGCGCTGCTGTTGAATTTAAATCCTCGCCGCTGGACGGCCCCGGGTCACATTTCCGAGGGTCAGGAGTCAACGGGCCCCATCTCAGTTATACAAGTGAAAACGCGTCAGCAGCTACGCAGGCAGACATCAGCGACACTCAAAACTGACAGGTGGTGTTATCGCTTCTGTGCAACAGCCCCCGACCACATTATCACCCGCCCACATAGCACTCATCTCTCCATCACCTCCTCCCATCCTCTGTGCCGGGCTCTTATGAAACACAGAGCTGCTAGAGGGACATTTAGTTGAATTTACAGCCCTTTGAATTCATTATTTGTTTTGTGTAGCAAACAACATTCACTAGCTGACCTACTATTATCAGCCCTTCGTGTCCGAGTATTGAGCGGTCGCGATCATTCCTGGAGGCTGACTAATACATCAGAGGGCTAATGTTATAGGCAACATTAGTTTATCAAAGACGTACATATTTATGTCTGTGTGGGGGGAAAAAATAAATTGCGTTACATAAATTCGGTTTGAGTTAATCGGAGTTAAAAGTGTGAAATAAACCGCCGCAGTATCACATCTCTTACGTCGATTTTAAAAGTTGTAATTTCAGTAAATCGACTTACAGCAACCTGCAGAGCTGCAAACTCCACACGGATTCTGTGGCTATTTGTTATGGGTGTAGCTAGCTCGCTATGTAGGAAGACGATGTTCTCATTGTTACGTCTGCCTACAAAGCTCTGATTGGTTGACATAACTCCTTCCAGCTCTCTCTAAAGTCGGCCTACGGAGTGAACTCCTTTCGGCTGCTTGCGTTCACAGTCTTAGTCTTTCTGTCGTAGCCCAGAGCTCATGGCCGAAGGTGAGGCCTGGAACGCACGTCGACTGGCAAACAGAAATGTTCACCTTCAGACGCCGGCACCAGTCCGCCTGTGGGAGCGCAGACTGCAGGCCTTTGAAAAGTTGCTGCTCAAACCACACGACATTTTAATGCAGACGTGAGCGTGCACAACCTGCAGGGCTGATCTCAGGGGAGGTGTAACGATTGCAAGATTGCCGTAGTGGGAGAGATCTGCGACAGGAGCGAATGATCGTCTTAGTGGACGAAAACCGGCACTCGCAGGGGATGACGTCCGGCCTGTCTACGTCCGCCTGGTGATCCAGCTTGACGAGGGCCAGCGACGAGCCGTTCTGGTTCTGTGCGCCCCCTGTTTTGTCATGCGCCCCGATTGGATACTGCTCTCCTCCCATCTCAGCGCCATCTCCAAGGTGCCCCAACTACACGTGCGTCTGTTTCTGGCTACGATGAAATCAAGTAGATCTGAAAACTGATGTAGCATCTGGGACCCGACTCGCCGCCGCTTGAACTACAGGACCGGCCCTGACGGGCACGAGCGCGGATTTCCTGCAGGCTTGAGGGTTTTTGTCTCAGAGCTGAGAAATGTGTCTGAAACAGGCAAAGTAGCGCCGCGAAACATGTTAGGTTTTAATAAAGGTCGGATGTTGTTCTGAATCTACATTTTTTTTTTGTTGCTGGTTGAAAGGCAGCGGACTGCTGTTGTGGAAGCCTCTGTAACGTACAGATCATTTGACAAACGCCCAGTCCCCCACCCGTCTGTTCGCCCGTGTGGAGGCTGATCCACAGCAGCCGCTCCTATAGGAGATCAAACGTGTAGATGCCTTCACCAAACTCCAGATGTTTTTATGTCTGCCGTTGTGCTTCCGGGAAACAGCGTGACCTGGGATTAAAAACAGTTAGATTATGTCCGGAACATCAGATGCTGCTACAACAAACACCAGAAACAGATGCAGGCTAATCCACTCAGTTCGGAACAGTCAGGACGGCGTGGCCAGAGCTGGTGGCAGCCCGGCGAGCTGCGTCTGGGACGGGGGCTGTGTCTGGCTTGTGTCAAGAGAGAGACGTTAGAAGAGACGCCGACCCTTTTTCTATCACAGCAACAAAAGAGTGGAGAGGAGGAAGAAGATGTTGTGAAGTGGCGAGCGATGCGCGCTCGCCGTTTGCATCAGAATGTTGTTTTCACGCCGCTTCATCATAGAAATGTGTTGTCTGCATGTTGTGGTGGACACAAACACTGTAACAGATCCTGAACAGGGACAGAACCAGCCCGCAGGCGTCTCTCCACTGTGTTGTGTTGTTGTTTGCTGGCTTTTCCTCTTCTGTTGGAATTTTCCCGCACGTAAATTTCGACCAATCAAAAAGCAGTTTAGGAAATACGCCACGGCCAGTGAGTGACGTGGATGTTGTCATGTGACTGCATTTTAGTTCGCTATAACTGGTTCGGACCAGAGCGATCAGTGCGGCGGGAAAATGAACCAGAAAAGCTGAAAAATGCTATGATGTGTAATTGTGTGCCCTCGGTTCGGACCAGATGAACCGAACTAGAGGTGTGAAAGCAGCCTAAAAGCAATTTTTCTTTTTGTAAGTTACATTATTTCAAGAGCCCCAGTGGGTATCAGGGCCTCTGTAACGGAGCAGCCAATAAAAGGACGAGGCTCAGCCGAAGCGCTGTAGCGTCAAAATGTTAGTTAGATTTACTGTCGGTAACGTCAGGGAGTCTAGGCAGCGATGTCATTTCTTACACGCGGTAATGCCGTGTGTATGCAGAACTACGTAGGCAAGCAACACGTCTACGTACGCTCAGGGCGATCGTTTCGGCACAGCGCCGCCACGAGGCTCTTCTCGCCGAGCGTTACAAACTAAAGTGCTACGATAGAACACGACTGCGTGTGTTGAGAGTCGATCTGAAGACTTTTCTTTGCCGCGAGGATGTCGGTGAGTGAGCTCACAGTTGCCATAGTGACCAGCACACTAGTGTTCGCTTGCTCGCCCGTCGCCAGGGACGATCAGATTTCGTATTTCATATGTTTTTGGTCGGAGATTTCTTTGGTTATAAATGTTGGTGTGACTTGGGGGTCAACCTGCTGATGGCGCTAGATCTATAGTCAGAGGATCGCCGAAGTCCGTCGGATTCATCCCATTTGTTTGCGTTTGTTTTTATCTGAAAATTGTTCTTGGAAAAACCGGCGTCACATTTCCTTGTACGTGTACACGCACGTGGCCAGTAAAGCTTTCATTGCAATTAATCCAGTAGCCGTTAAAATGTTTTACTTCTTCCTCTAAGGAGCGACTCTGCTGCTGCGATGGAAAACAGGGTGGAAGAATTTGAGACGAGGCAGTGAAGCGTTTCATTGTCCGTCCCCCCAGTCTGGAATCTGCTTGATGGGAGACAAACACTGAAGTACTGTCCGCACTGACCACCGACACTGTGAGAGGGATTAAAGTTCACAGAAGGCACGTGACTGAGATCGGATAGTAAAACTCCAGACGGAGCAGAGCTAGAAAGAGAGCGACGGAGGAGCGGAGAAAGGAGGAAGAAGATACAGTAAATAAAGATGGAGACGATATCAGCCAACGGGGGAGGAGAGAGAGCTGCAGGTGACAGAGGAGAGAGGTGACCTCTCTGAGTATTGATCGGTGTGTCCCCGTCATCAATGACCTGATAGAGATCTGATAGGAGGCTGTCTGGACACGCACACACACAGCGGTGGACGCTGCAGCGTCTACCCAGCTCAAGGGACTCAGTCTGCTTCCTGCAGATGAGCGCAGTCGTCCCCCGGGCCCCTGTGTGCTTCCTGAGGCGAAGTCACGTCTTGTTCACATGTTTCCAGCAGCTCCAGTTGAGCTAAAACATACAACAGGGGGAGTGTTATCGACTCGACGAATGAGAAACGTATTGGCCCGCGAGGCAGTACCGAATGACCGCTAATACTACAAATCCCATAATGCTCTACTGTTGTTTTGGCGCGTCAATCAGGACAGGACCCAGAAACGCCCCCCCCCCTCTGTGACAGTAGCCACAGCGACCTCATGCTACAGCTGTCACCGCGCCGCCCCTTCCCAAACATGGCGAAAAGAGAGAGGCAGGAAACAGGGGCTTTGTGGACAGGTGGGGGGCAGAACATCTGTTGACATGTGTAACAGACGGACCTGTTTGTCCTGTACGTGGAGCCGACGTGGCTACAACTCAGGAGGACACCATGATTTTGCATGTCTGCACTATTAAGTCATATATTGGAGGGTAATAAGCGCTGCTCGTTCCATTGTTCAGTGTTGGCCCGCGACTTTGTTCAAGTTTAAAATGTTGGGCCACTGTGTATTTGAGTTTGACAGCCCTGGTTTAGATAATGGAGTTCCAGACAGAAAGCGTGTCTGACGTTGTGCAGACAGTTTTTAATGGTCTGCAAAAAGGAAGCTGATCAAATGTCGGGTCTCCTGCTGCTGTTGCAGCGCTGCTTACAACAGCGTGAGCAGTTTTACCTTAGCCATGCTAGCAGCATGTTCCCGTCAGGATGAATTATGATTAATTTGTAGAAAAAGTTATGACCAACAAAGAGAGCGTTGCAGGAATGAGACCTAAACCCCGGGAATGAGTTAGCATGTTAGCACTTCCTGTTCCCTCGTCAGCGTGTTTTTGGTTCGATGCCTGAAATGAGGGCTGTGGTTCACACGAGCTGAAGAGATTTTCACGTTTCGTTCTACGGCATAAAATATGTCGGTAAACACTTCGCTCTTGCATTTTGAGGCTTTTACGTGTCTTAAAAAAGGCGGCTGCTAACTGAGGCCACAGAGGTCGTCGGGGGACGTTAAACGTCGTCACGCAGAAACCCGTCTCCTCGCTCGTCGGCCTTCCCGGCCTCGCTGGGTCCCTGGAAGAGTCCCGTTGGCTTTTTGTCCGGGGGAACCGGGGCGATACTAAATTCCGGGTCGGCAGCGCAGTTATAGCTGCGTAACTAAAGACATCCCATTCGTGCTAATTAGCATGCAAACACGCTAAACTAAGATGTTTTAGCATTTAGCTCAAAGCAGCTGTGCAGCCTCACAAAGTTAAAATCTTTTAAAGCGTCTAGAAAAGTGAATGATCTTACCACCGGAAGAACTGAATAATTAATGAAGGTATAGCTGCTGTGAAGCGTTTTGCGAGGACTGAGCAGGCGCTATATAAGCATTCATAAGCATCATGATCCATTGAAAACTTTGCTTTTACAATCTGCGCGTATCTTGGTGATTGGTTGATTCCCCCTGGCCTTCATGCTGCCCACACCAGCAGACAACTCTAAGTGATTATGTGTACGAGTCTGGCTGCAGGTAGCGGCCTGGGTCCGTCCGGTACTGGGCTTTGCAGGTGTGGACAGTTGGGTTTCCAGAACTGGACCTGAGCCAGTCGGGTCCTGACCGCGGCTCCTGCCGAAACCTCAGATCTGAAACAAACAGGAAGACGTATGATGTGTTGCACTGCTGGAGACATGTTAGAAGAACTCATCATACACCTGTCTCTGTCTCTTTCTCTCTGTTGCTGTCTCTCGGTCTGTCTGTGTGTCTCTCTTGTCTGTGTCTTCAGCAACACTGACGATATTTCCCAGGAGTTGTTTCTGACACTGAGACCTGTTGGCTTCAATCCACACGGCTGCTAATTACGTCCAAACACACACCTGCACACATGAGCTGTTATATTAACAGTCCAAATGACGGTGGGATCACAGCAGACTGGAGTGTATCTGTGGTTTGGCCGTGTGTGTGTGTGTGTGTGTAATAAGCATGTGACACACACATAATGAACAGTGGCATGATGGAATGAAATAACACGACAGGCAAAACATAATTAGCCTCCGTTAAAGAATGGATCTGTGGTTTAGGCTGACATGTCTCTCACACACGCACACACACACACACAGTACTGGAGTCAATTAGAGAGAATGGGTTTCTGTTTTGCCTGCGTCACATGTTTATACACAGACAGACAGTTAAAGTTGTGCCTGTGTGTGTGTTCAGCTGCTTCTTTTTTCGTTTCCTGACGTTTCTTTGACATTACTCTCTTTTTAATTTGACAGTTCATCTCTGCGCTCAGTTCTACTCGTGTACACAAAAGTTTTTCTTTACTTCCAGTTAACGGAGGATACAACCCCCCCCCCCCCCACACACACACACACACACACTCCAGAGTAAGAGACCCTGAACTCTGCACCCGAACCTAAAGGAGAACTTCTGCAGTTGAATTACAATAATAACTACAACAACTAGATCAACGCAGACGCATGGATGAATCATACTTATTAACACAGATCCCTATGTGGTTTGAACTGATCAGGGATCAGATGCAACAGCTTGGAGCGCCTTCTGTGTGACTGTCACAGCTGGGAGAAGTGAAGATGAAGACCTGGTGAGACGGCTGCATTTACACCTGGACGAGACGCAGCTGGAACATTTCAGTCTGTCTTGAAATGCTTCTTGGATGCGTTCACGCGTTTTTCTCTGAGCTCGGAAAAAAAGCTTTCCGATCCACCCAAGAACCTGAAGTGGCTCGGCGTAACGGGGTATTTATTGTTGTCACGTGACCTCGCTTTCCCATCCGTTGTCGAGAACTAAACTGGGGAATTTAGAGTCCCTTTGAAGCTCTGCTGCTTGTGTTTCCTCCACATCGGAGGGGAAATTGACGATGACATCAGTTTAATCGAACAGCAACCTTTTTTCCTTTCCAGGATGCAGTTTCTTCATTTAATGAGTTAATAACTTCGTCATCGCCCCCATTTACACCTGGTGTGAACCTGTGATCTGTATCTGGATAATCACATCGCACCTGGTGTTAAAATACGCTCTGGTTATCTCGATCAGACGTCCATATGCAAATTAGCTAGGCGTTAGCTGGCTGACTTGTCTGCAGACGTGAGGTGGAGGGAGGCGATGCTGCGCTCTCTACTTCTTCCCTGCTGCTGGTCAAAATGCGGATGAAGTTCTTGAGTTTTAAAAAGCCCCTGAGGTTTCCGCTGTGGAAAAAGGTGCTTTTAGTTCCTAAATTGGAGTTCCAGGAACTGTTTGGTTGAAGGGCTAATAGTCTGCTGTACCGTGAGAATGAATAGAACTTCATTATTTAATGAAAACATGTCCAGCGTAATAATTCTTGCTAACAAATGATAGCTGGAGGGCAGATACATGATGCAGCTGTATAATAGTTCCCACTGCAGGTGGACAGTTTTCCCCAAATTTGTTGCCGACAATCTCCAAAATCCCAGTTTAGTCCTTATTACTGAAATGATGCCGACTGAATTAGTCTGCCAGTAATCAGCCGCCCCGAAGGCAAAGATGATTGAAAACAGAATCTGCTGACGGAAGACATGTGTTTCAGATGGACCAGGAGCGCTTTATGTTCACTAATGAGTTTGTGTTTTTGTTCATCTTGTTTGTTCAGCGGCGTTTTTGTCCGCCCTTGTCATGTAAAACCTGCAGAGCCCAAATGTCTGAGCTCGTTGTAACTGCAGCGGCAGACTGAGTGAGCGTTGACACCTCGAGAGCAGATTCGCCTCCCCTTATCTACCCTCTGTGTGTGTGTGTGTGACTGCAGGGTATCCATCCATCCATCCATCTTCTTGCGCTTATCCAGGGCCGGGGGGGGGGGCAGCAGTCTGAGTAGAGACGCCCAGACTTTGGGTATTTTAAGAGTAATTGGTCGTCCTTGTTTTAAAGAGATCAGCACTGTGGTGTGTGTGTGTGTGTGTGTTTAGGGAGTTACGATCGCAGTCGGTGTGTCCGTGAGCTACAGCTGCGACCTGTCACTCAACAATGTCGCCGTGACAACGCACCTCAGCCTTCGGACGTCGTCGAACCAGAATAGACGTTCCGGGGCGCGGGGTGACGGATGCTTCCTGTCAACCCGCTGACCCCCTAGTGAGGAGCAGAGGGGAGGACGGGGACGGGGGAGTGCTGGGGAGGATGGAGACGGAGACAAACAAAGGAAAGGAGATAATATGTGGGAGAGGAGACATTAGAGGAGATAAGAGAGGAAAAATGTTGAAGAGGAACGGGGAGGAGATGAGGTGAGATGAGTGGGAGGGGGGGAGGTTTTCCCAGCCCCGAGGTATTGATAAACCATTAGGCCGTCGTCGCGCTGCACTCCCCTTCCCCCACCGACTCTCGCTACTGTGAGTATCAGTGTTTAACACCGTGAGAGCAGACGGCCCTGCTGTGAAGAGCCCTGCCTGTGGGCTAATTAACCACTCACTATGAATTTATTTAAACACACACTGGACCGCTCTGTTGCCACGGTTACCAACGCGCCATCCCCGCTCTTTCTACGCTGCTGTCGGCCGCCAGAGAACGGACGTCTCTGACCGCACACACGCACGCACGCACACGGTTTCCTGTTTTAGCTACAGTAGCCGTACAGTCCGGAGGCTCTCAGCTGTTGCTTAGTAACAGCTGATTTGGAGCCAGCTGATGTCGACGGTGTTGCTCCTTTTTTTTTTTTTTTTTTCAAACTTAAAGCTACTGTTGGCAACTTTGCAGACCAAGATTTGAGTCTAAACTTTTTTAGGCAGTTATATCATCGTTTGCTGCTCAGGCCGGAGCACAAACCCCTGATGAAAACTTAACAATAATAATAACGTTAACGCACACGGTCAACAGTTCATGGAGGCAATTCACCATCTTCGCTGTCCACCACAAACACATCTATAAATCATCTTAGAAACCGTAGAAAGAAGACGCTCCTTCGAACTGCAGAACTTGCCCGAGAATCTTCATGTTTTTCAGTTTTCGGCAGTGTCACAGTTGTCCAGTGGCCGCTGCTGCGGGATTAAATGGCTACTTTAATCCCATGAGATGAATCCAACGGATGGAGTAAGGCCGTGTTCAGGACGCGGCTGGTCAAGTGGAAAAACACGCAGTCCTGGAAGTCCTGTAATCTCCGCGCGAATTATCACGTACACGCAAGTGCACGTTACCTTGTAATGCGAACGCTGTGTTTCCACGGAGAGAGGTCACGAGAGCGGCGTGAGCTGCGTCTGTGATAACGCTCCAGGGTTTATGAAATCCTGCCTGGGAGTAATACACACGACAGAATATTTCGGTTGTCAACGACTCCAAAAAACAGCTTGTATGACTATGGGCGTACTGCTGTGAGACTCGCGGCGTTAATGTTGTGAAACAGTTTGGGTCTACGTGCGTAACGTTATTTAACCTCAGGCGGGGTACACCAACTCGTCGCAGGGCTGACACAGAGACCGACAACCATTCACTCTCACATTCATCCACTCGGGGAAATTTTCAGAGTTGTCTATTATCCTACAAAGGCATGCATGTCTTTGGACGGTGGGAGGAAGCCGCAGAACCCGGAGAGAACCCCACGGTAACACGGGGAGGACGTGCAGACTGCACCCAGAGAGATCGTGTGATGTTGGTCTGGTCCGGGATTCGAACCCATGATACATAAGTGCACAGTTTTACAGTACAACACTGTGAGGGAGAGCACTCAGTTTTTCAGATGTGTAAAGAATAAACGGAGAACCGAGGAATGTTTCAGGTCTGTCACGTAGAGAAGGAAGAAGCCTTATTAAGTGGTGGGCGATTTTTACACCGAGAAAAGAACAAAGTTGCCTGGTTTCACGCAGCTTAGTCTCGTCCTTTTATGCCACGTTTAGTTGTGTGACAGTTTGTCAGGCTCCCCGATGGAGGCCGATTGATAAGCATCAGGCTGTGTATAAATAAGGACTTCCACTGAGGTGCCAGTTAGTCATGATTCAAGCGTCACGCACGCCACAGCTGTGGCTTCCAGGTGGAGGATGCAGCATTTTATCACTGGTGAGAACACGAACAGACTTTGTCTCAACACACTGCAGCCGGATAATGGTTGGTGTTTTTGCTGGCAAGCTGGCAGGAATTCCATCAAGCTGCAAGGATTGTGTGTCGGGAATATGTTTGCTGGGCCGTTGTCGTTGTGTTTTAATGCAGCGTGCTTCTTTGCGTCACGGGGAGACCGGTTAGCCAGGTTAGCAACGGTTGCTACGTGACAGAGGGAATTGGTTTGGCAAGAAAGTCAGATTTGAAAAGTGTTGAAAGAGTCTTGCACGAGGATCATCACGCAACGAGGGGCAGCGGCCCCTCACAGCAGTTCAGCCTGAATTTTGTCCAACAATGTTAATAATGAATAATAATTAACAAATAGGGCATTTAATGAATGAGTGTTCGAGCACAAACAAGAGGAGAAATCAGGAGTATTATTTTTCAGTCCAGAAACTGCCATCTGGTCCATCCAGGGATCCAGTCAGCGCATCTTCTGTCCGTCCGTCCCTTCACACCCACCGTCCTCACCCATCTGTCCCTCCCCCCCGTCCCTCAGTTTAACCGTTCTGATGCCTGTTCTGCCCCTTTTGTAGAGTTAATGACCCTCTCCCCCTCATTTCCCATGTCTGTCTGCCGTGTGTGTGTGTGTGTGTGGTCTGACTGATGGCCATTCTGTGTGTCGGGGCATGACAGGGCCTCTAAAGAGAGGAGGCAAAGTGAAAAGAAAGCGAGCGAGTGAGCCAAGACGGATAGAGAGAGAGGGCATAGAGCATGCTAGGATAGGCTGTGTGTGTGTGTGTATGTTACTGTGGGTTGGGGGGGGGGGGGGTTGTAGGAAAGGCTCAGTCTAATTTGCAGCTCGTTGAATAGAAACAAGCTTCCTCTGACGGACAGGTTGTGTTGCCGAGTGTGAGAGAGTTTGTGTGTAGTTGTCCTTGCCACACAGTGAGGACTGCAACACGTCTTTTACCTGCAGAGTGAGGACATGTTGGCCGGTCCTCACAACTCCAAAGGGGCTGTTTGAAGCTTTGGACTTGGTTTTAAGGGTCAGGGGTAGAATTAGGCGAGGGTCAGGGCGAGCGTGAGGCGTTTAGCTGTGATGGGTAAGGCGCTAGGGAATGCATTATGTCAGTGACGGTCCTCACAAAGATAGAAGTAGAAGGATGTGTGTGCGTGGAAGCGGCAGGGGCAGTTAATATCTGGCTGCAGCTGTGCAGATATTTTACAGATATTTCCAATCTGATGTTTAGGAACACGTTTATGCATCAGCATTTTCTCCAAACCGACATTTAAAATGCCAAAACAATACAAACGTGCTTAAATCACTGCTAATCGACATTTTTATGTTAACTACTCAAATGTAATGTATCCATCAGCTCTGCGGAGCTGCTTAGCCTCTATTAGCCATGTTAGCTGGTTCTGGTCGCTGGGGGATTCACCGTGACCCCTGTTGTAGAACGGACGAGGGTCTCGCCGGCGTTAGCTGTCTTGCCTTTCGCGGGGTCCAGATGTGGTGATGGCAAAAAAACCAGACTGTCAGAGCTCTCAGCAGCAGGCCGAGTTCGGACTGACGATTCAGTGCATAAAATACACAGGCACATTATTTTCCAGAGCAGTAAAATCCTTCCTCATGATATAATAATCGTCTGCGCGCTGTTAGGCATCCGTTACTCAGACTCCTGGGTCGTAGTTCACGTCTCGACCTCAGTGGCCACTTAGCCTGCTGGCTAATTTAAATAACACAAACCCGCCCGCACTGATATTGGAACCGAATTACAAAGATCATTGTAGCCGATGATTACAGCGATCGTCACATCCCCTGGAGAACAGCAATACGAGGGCACCGCCGCTGCACAAAGTAAACAACACATGGATGTATTTATATATCGATAAGTCAGAAAATGGATTTTAATTTCGCCCATTTTACAACCTTTGTGAAAGTGGAAACTGCCAAATTAAAACCCGTTATGGATTGCATCAATAGTTAATAAATGTGAATGGACGATAGTAAAATGTTGCTTATCGTCGTACTGTCCCCTCTGGTGAATCGTATCGCCTTACTGCATTCATTTAGGATTACTGATCACTACCTGCTTAAAGTCTCCCTTCTAAAGATTCCTATGGAATCGGTGTAACTGTGTGAGGAACAAATTAAAGCATGGTATCTCACGCGTTGATGGCGTGAGATACCACTAATTTCAGACTTAGAATAGATTACGTGTATGTGGACGCAGGAGGGGAAAAAAAACCACAGGGAAGTAGCATCTACCGCGAGTCCGTCCGAGAGGAGGAGAGCTCAACAAGGATGAACAACAAAACTTTATCCACGGGATATAGAGGAAATAGTTTTAAGGGCATTTCTTTGGTTCCAGCATAACCCTGTGCACCAACACGTCCCTTATGGGAACGCCGCCCTCGCTCTTCCGGAGACTCCACACACACAGGCAGCGTCGCTGCTTCCAGTCGTTTCCCACCTCCAGAAGAAAATAGCAAAAGAGTGTCATTCTGGCTTTGATTGTGTCTGGGATATGACTTTGACAGAGGTTATAGAGAGCCCTGGTTATTTATGTTGCTGTATACAGGATTCTATTATTGTCCAGATCATCGGCGTGCAGGTTTGTCTTTGCTTTCCTCACGTCAGCCGCTCTCTGCTGATTTCTGCACCGACCAAGTTCCCCTTTGGTTTCTGGCTGCAGAGAGTCTGCTGCATTTCCCTGTTTTCTGTTTCCCCTTGTATGTTTTATCTGGTGTTTTATCCTTTTGTTTTAATTACTTTACTTCTTTGACTGTGAAAGCACTTTTGTGACTGGTGCCTGTGAAAGGTGCTATATGAATAAACTGTGCTTGCATGTGGACGGAGGGAGCAGTACTTTATTTGCAGGAGCAGCACACAAATGAACCACACAAAGAATAGTGCAAAAACAACGGTATGTCCTATTAAGAACATGCATGCGTACTGGTGTGCCATTTGCAGTAAAGTGTGCAAAATGAATGTAGTTAACGAGTTGAAAAGATGGGTTTGCACTGTGCCGGAAGTTACGGATAAAGTCCAGCCCACTGACGTCCACGCTGGCAGGGAGCGGGACGAGTTACACAGTTCGATGGCCACCTGCAGGAAAGAACACCTGCGGGGTAGGAGTGTGAAGACGCTCCTCTTCTCACCCGGCGCGTCGCCGATGGGGCGGGCGGCGTTGTTCAGCATGCTAACCATCTGGGACGGCAGCGCCTCCGGAGAGTCCGGCTGAGCTCCTCCTCCAAAGACTCTCTAACGGGCTTGTTAGCTTCCCTCTCGCCCGCCTGGTGCAACATCTGCAGCATCCTGTCGAGGCGTCGAAGCCTCAGGGGGACGTAGAGCCGGCTCTGGCCCTCCGTGTAGAGGGCCCCTGCGTTCCCAGCCCGCTCTAGCGTTGTCCAGGCACACTCGGAGGTATTTATAGGTGTGAACCACCTCAGCACCCCCCCCTCCCCTCGTCCCTGGATGGACACAGGGGTCAGAGGAGGTTTAGTCCAGAGGAAGCCCACGATCAGCTCAGTCGTCTCGCTTACGCTCAGCTGCAGGTGGTCCAGTCCACAGCTCAGTTCATCCTCTGCATTCGTGCCAGACGCTTTAATTTCAACGTGTTCACTTGCTTTCATCGTTCCTCGTCGTGCAGTGCTTTACTGGCAGACAGCGATCAGAAACCGGTGTCACTGTCACTGGTTGTCATTTTGACGCGTTGCCAACTGTCAAGAAGGCAGGTCTCGTGTAATCTGAGCCTGTTAGAGGGCAAATGTCAAGCAGACGGGAGTGACTATATAAAAAAAATAACTTCTGAGAGCGGGCTACGATATCCACGAGCTCCATGCTGAAGACGACAAGAGAAGTCAAATTCAGAAGGTTGGGAACATGGCAGGTCTCCACGGTTACTGAATGAGTCCAAAGGCTGATCCAGGATGTGAAAGTGAACGGTTTCTAAAAGCTGTAATCTTAAACTTTCAGCTCGACGTGAAGCTCTGCGATTCGAAGCTTGAAGGAGAGAAGTCCACTACAACTCCCAAGATGCATTTCAGTAACGGTATTTATGTCCACAGGCTTCTTGTTCCTTTGTTGTTTTTTACATCAAAGAACCAGATCTTTTCCAACACAGTGGTTCATCTTTTGGACCGGTGGTTCATCCAGGAGCTTCACGTCCATCCCAGGTTGCCCAAAATAACTTCTCCAACTTCAATGCTACCATTTATAGATGCATTGAACGTTACAAAAGAATTCCATTCACCGTCATTGGGGTGGCGTGGCGGCAGAATACTGAGTGGTCTCGAAACCTAACCGGGTACGGTTAAAGCTCTCTGCGTGACTTGTTGTAGTTTGGGTGAACTGGCCCTTTAAATTTCACTCCAGCCTTGGCATCAAATTAAAACCTTTATTTTACATCTGTCTGCACCGAAAGTTCAGTCGGTGCCTGAAGGTCAGCTCATGATCTCATTGGTCCTCCGGGGCTGATGTCATTACGGTGTCGGGGCTTACTGCTCGACGCCTTGTGACATCATTTCCTGTGGAACCTCAGGAATTTTGGTCTCAAATGACAGAGTGGCCGCAGTCGCCTCTCTACATGCCTGTGTGTGTGTGTGTGTGTGTGTGTGTGTAGGCTGTGGTCCGCTATTAATCCTGTTCACTCTGACAGTAAGTGTTGTTCAGGTTGAGAAATGAATTACCCTGCTGGGCGGGTAGCACAGTCATTCATCACCATCCACACACACACTCTCACACACACCCAGTGTTCAGATGTCTATCTGCAGTATTTTCCTGTCCTTGTGTTGCGGCAGCAGCAGCTGTTCTGCAGTAAGTCGGCTGCTGACCGACACTTTTCATTCTGAACGGAGACCATAAAACACTCTGGACGAATCATCTTTCTCATGCAGGACCTTCAGCTTGATGGACGCGAGACCCTGAAACACGGCGGCGTGCATCTTATTCTCTGAGCCACTGATCCACATCCATAGGGAACCCATATCGGTTCAGCCAGTGCACCGCCGCTGGCCGGCAGAATCCTGCTGACGGACAGAGTCCCCTGACGGTCGTGGCACTCGCCTGGTTGAAATATCCGTTCCAACGATGAGACACTGAGCTGGAAAAAAATTCAGCTTCAAAATTAAGAAGTCAAAGAAGCACCGTAACCAGTTTAGGAGGCAAGCCAACTAGTAGTCCCAGAGTGCACTGCTGTAAGCAACCTCCAATCAGAGGGCTTCACATTCTGCTGCCGTTGTTAGAGCTTGACCTCATGAGGCGACAAAACCAGGAGTGAGAAATTGCACGTTTTTTTTAGAAACTGGACAAAATCACCAGTAAAAGACATGTGCTTTTGTCTCATCTGGTAATATTAACACGTGACCGATCAAGATACTGTGGAATTTAACGGTCTGGGAACGTCACTGATGGTAGACCGATTTATATGGCAGGGCCGGATTAACCATTAGGGCAACTGGTCACTTGCCCAGGGCCACAGGACATCCAAGGGGCCCTGGGCACCGTCCAATATTAGCCTATGTTAGATCACGTTGTAAACACAGTCCTCGCTTTCCTAATTATATTCAGATTTTTGCATAGGGGTGAATATTTTAAGTTAAATGTAGAGTGTAAGACATGTAAAAAAGACGAGAGGCTAACAATGTAAAGATCAATATTTGTGTAGCCTGCCTGACTCACTCACACGTCACGTCTCTGGCGTTGACTACAGTGATTGAAATGAAATGTATGCATTAGTTTAGTTTACAGAGCGACCCCTGCAAAGTGTTTAGGTTAACTATGGAAGAGATGAGTGTGTCGCAATGGGGTGCGTGCGTGGCATCACGATGGTTGCTCCCCATCTTGATGTCGATCAGCCATCACTGGTGGCTACTAGCAACCCTGGTAGCCACCAAGATCTGTGAAAGATAAATTGTAAAAAGTTCTGTTAAACATTTGTGCATCTGTTCGGTCACTTTATGCTGAGGCTCTTACATACATCTCCACTGAGCCATGCAGAAGCCTGATATGTTGGTATAGAAGTAGCCTATATGCTCCTGATGATAGCGACTTTGCGATGGTTGCTTTGGGGCAGGGGAAGGCACAGGGGGGGCCCTTGAGTCTTGTTGCCCAGGACACAGGAAATTGTTAATCAGCCCTGACGCTGAGCTCGAACCATGAATGCATCAAGAGAGCTGGATACGGTTCGGTGTGTAGTTGATTGATCGGACAGGTGTGTGGAGGTGTAAAATACGGAATCGTCCCGTAATTGGAAACTAAAAGATGTTGTTCCGCGTTGAACTGATACGGGGCGCGCTTTTGTGTCCGTGATTTTGAGAATGAACTCAGTGTTGTCTATGGGAGGGAAATATTACAGGTTAGACTATTAAGACATTGTTGTGTGTTGTCCCTCGGCCTGGCCGTCATGTTGTTCCACCACCCAATCAGAGAAGCAGGGGGCGGTGCAGAAACAGCTGTTTGCGGCTCGCTCTCCTTTCTGTACGTACCTTTACAATAAATAGCCTTTCATCCATTCCGAATTTACCTTAAGACGCTCTTGATTTATTAAACATCTACAATAAGCGAGTTCACTGCGTGAGTGCTTCTGTACATCACCAGGAAACAAAACTGGGAGATTTATGACTGAAGTTTGGTGAGTAAGCAGAAAACACTGCTCGTCCTAATTACAATCCCCCCTAATTAGTGTCCTCTCTCATCCCACACGGGATCATCATAGGTCGGTTTCTCATAAAGCCCCCCCCTCCCCACCCCCCCCAGTGCCACCGCCGACGTTCCGTATTCCCATTTCAGAAAGTTGGCAACCCTAGGTGTTGCAGTAGGCAGGGTTTGCACTTCTCTCTCAGCTCTCACCTTTCCTGTGAACAACGTTTCCACGTGTGCGGCGCTGTGAATGTCTTCCAGACTGTCTGAAAATGGCCTTTGTTATCCCCGCTTGTGCAAGTCACGGCGTCTCGCCCCCACAGCTGAATGTGAATGCTATCAGAACATACGTACAGTTTCAGGGGGAAACGTGATCGGTGTTGCGTGGGCAAAGGGAAAGCAGCAACAGAAAACCGTGGAAAAGCTTGTCCACACGTGTTCAGGAGTTGTTGAAAACACAGAAACCACTGTTTTTCTGGAGCATCGCTAAGGTGCTGTGGTCATTATTAAAAGCGTGAATATTAAGTTAAGTAACAGCGTGTCTGCGTTCATGTGAAGCCAGAAAACACGACCAACGTGCTATGTGGTCCCAGTGAGTAGCCGTCGTGATTTAAACCCCCTTTACACTGCAGATCCATTAGGTTTTATTTCCAAAGACAGTGCTTACGTCCACGCTTCCTGCCAGGAGTGCTGTACCTGCCAGCAGTATAAACCACGCCAAAGCTCTGCCGATGAGCCTGATTCAGGAGCTCTGTGGACTGAAGCCGACAGCGGAGGTTTTAACAGACTCCGCGGTGCTGTTAGAGGGCCATTTGTCTCTTTGTCGATGGTATTGACAGCTTCGGGCCCGCTGGGAGCCTAAAGAGAAAATCAACACTCCACACTAAACAGGATTTATGTCCAAATTGTGTTCTCTAACTAAACTGAAACGCTGAAGTATCGGCCTGTCCCTGGACCTGTTCTGTCCGTGACTTACTCTGTTGGGTGGTTGGTGCTGTGTCCTGCGGGAAAACTGTGTTGCAGAATGATCGTTGTCTGTTTAATTTATGTGTTTTCGACTTCCTAAAGCCAGTCTGATTCCAAACCTCGCCAAACACCCCGAACACGAAGTATATCTAGAGGGAACCTACGGGAATAAGCAGATACTTCCAGGTTTGTTTTGGGTTTATCTGTGACTGCAAGTCTTTGCAGCAGTCAACGTTGGTTTCTTTCAACCGTGACCTTGAAGGTTCCCGAACCTTTAATGAACTTTTTTGGGGGGGTTTTCTTTCCTGAACCGCAGCAGCGTTTGCCTCAAACTAAATAAATCTTAACCATCATGGTCGTAGATCAACATCAGATCATAGGGATACTTTTTATGCCTGACGTGTAATCAAAACGTTTTGTTTTTTTTCAAATCTTTTATTCAGGACACACACGGTCCAAAAATATAAACGCAACAATAAACAAAAAGAAAGTCAAAAAGAAAGTCCACAATATCACACATTAGCATATAGGCTAAAACGCCAGTGCTTCCACGTACAGGAGGAGAATCTGACTGAACTTAGTGTTGGGTTCGTCAGTGTTAAAATGATACTCTTTGCAGGATCAGTTAGTCTGCACATACATCTGTACATGCTGTTGTGCAGCACTGCAGAGCAGGTGGCCACACCAACACTGACAAACATCTGACTCGCACTGCTCCCGCGTGGCATCTTAAGCAGCAGCCTCTTCCATCATTATATGCTACATTAAGTTTCCGCATGCTGCTCCTTCTGTACCGGCGCCACAGATGGACAGTATACATAGGGGTACAAAACGCTCTAAAAAGTGTAGTTTTCACAGATCCTGAGCACTTACTAAATTTGCAGATCAACATATTAGCCTGTGCGTACATCATACGACATTGTCTAAAGATGTCCCTATCAGGTCGCCAGTTATGTAGTGTGTTTAGCCTCATCACACACTTTAAGAGCAATATCAGACAGATAGAATCTGATCAGAAATCACTAAGTTGTTTTGACAGGCAGTGAGTGATGACATGTTTCCTCATTTAGTTCGGGCGACCGAGGACTTGGTGGTGACAGTCCCGCCCTGCAGCTGTCCAGATATCACCCGCCATCATCACCCTTAATGCAACTATAATCAATATCTTAGAATAACAATGGATCACATGAGTATGTGTAACGTGAAAGAGGTTCTGGATGTGGAAGTACTGTTTGTGTTCAACGCATCAACTTGCAAGGGGATGATGTGTCGATGCTGTGCTCGCGGCTTGTTCCGACCCAGTTGGCCAAAAAGCAGTTTTTGCCGGTTTTAAGGTGTCGTGACTGAACACGAAGCAGCAACCAGGATTCAATAAACGAAGTCAAACGGAAGACGTGGAAAGATGCAGATTTGCTCCTGGTGGTTGCAAACTGAGGCAAACACACCTCCGGGTGAACTGAAAGTGCCTGAACTTGAGCATAAATGTGCACGACAGTAAAGGGGAAGCGTTGGACCTCTCAGCCATCAGCAGAAATCAAACCGGGAGCTGCGTCATGACTTCAGTACTGGAGTCTGTGATGGGTTTTGAGGCAGTTTTGCAGTCGGGGGGAATAATCATGGATTAATCATAATCCTACACTGAAATACGTTAAAGCGGGACCAACATCCCTGCGTTCTGTTCTGCTCACTCAGAGCTCCAGGTTCAGGCTTGGGAAGAGATTGTGGTGTCGGGAAAACACTGTCGTAAAAGTCAACACGGATCGCAAGCACGAGACGGAACGCGTTTAACCAAAACCGCCACCTTTCCCAGACCTTAACCGAGTGGTTCAGCGGCCTAACCCTAACGCCGACGCCGCTCTCCGACGTCCACCTCTCCGTGACTTCTGTGCAGTATGCACTTGCTTTTTACCTTTGCGAATACTTTAGAGGGCGACACGGGAGTGGATTTTCACTCCTGTCACACTCCCGCAAAAATACTCCTGTTCTATCCCGGTCCCAGAAGAACGACTTCCGCCCCATCCGCTTCCCGATATAAAAATAAATAAATAAAATAAAATAAATACATTTTTAAAAATTGGGGAGTAATAGCATATTTTTTATATTAGAACAGCATATTTATATATAAAAACAGACCTTTCCCGCTCGCTCCCATTGACTTTTCTTTCCTGTCCCATCCCATATTAAATAGTGAAATTAGTAGTGAATAGACAAGCAGCTGGGACGCGAGCAGCGTTGTTCACACGCTCGCCTGCGTGAATAGATCCACAGTGCGGCCGAGCAGGACTGAGATTAGAAACACCTCGCAACATAATGCAGTCCGGTACAACAACGGCGCCTTTAACTATGAGCTCAGTAATAAACATAGTTGAATTGACCCGTGTACGTGGACCTGCCCTCACCGACCTGTCACTGCAGTTTACTGTGGCAGAGCTGAGCTGTAGAGAAAACGGAGCGCTGAGTAAATAACTGTACGTCTGTCGTTGATTTAATGTGCAGGGCTTGTTTTTTTCCCCCCCTGTAAACGCCTCGAGGCTGCAGCAGCTGGACAACTGCTTTCCCAGGATGCTTTACTGCTCAAAGGCCCAGAAGGACTCTGTGTTTGTGTGTTTGCAGTCACTTGGGCGCATTTCCAGATGGTACCATTCCTCTACTGCCCTGTTGGTCTCCGCTATGCTTGGACACACACACACACACACACACACACACGCAGGTTTGTACTTGTACACTTGTGAAGACCGTCATTGTGCCGTTAGTACGTTCCACCAACCTGAACCCTTAAACCAAGCCTTGAGCCCAGAAAAGTGGCACAGCAAAGTTCCCCCATGTGTCGTTGCAACACCGGAACTAGATACGCGGTGATGTTGGGACCGTCCGCGGGGCTCGTTGGTGAACTGCCAGCCGGTAAGAGATTTACGGGGACGATCCTTCCCGATCTCGCGCTGCCCTCGTTTTCCTGTCATAGAGGCAGAAAACGCTCAAAAATACCCCAAAAAGCTTGCCAACCGTGGACGTTGTTTAAAGAAAACTTGTTGCTTATTCTGACACTAAATATTGTCGTTGGTTACCTCCTCTACGGCTCTCTGCTTGCAGTAAACAGATTGTGCCCGATGAGACTATTAAGTCCTTTCTCAGCGCGATGTTAAAGAATCCTTTTTGAAGTGAAGGCCGAGCGGGGAAGCCATGCCAGAGACGTGAAACAGAGGAAGGCAGAGGAGGCTTCTGCTACAGCCAGCGTCACTGAGCTCAGGATGTTCTGACGAAGCTGCCAACGTTAATATTTATTTCCCTTTTTGATTAGTTTGGACTAATGGCTAGAGCAAGTTAAACTAGAAATCACACTCGTTACCTTCTTAGAACAAGAAAGTATCCGCTGTTGCGAGTAAAAGGCTGGCTCCTCTCAGCTGGAAACACTATCCATCCTTACTGAAAGCTGCATCACATGTAGTGACTTTTCATTTGTTTTAAAGAGTTTTCTTTCACGTCCCGTCCGGCGGTGTGAGCCTGTTTGTAAGTTGTGAAGACACACGTTGGTCTCCAGGCTGATTCTGACAGCGATTTGGGCAGTTGGCACACATTTGGACATTTTGTCAATTCAGAAAGAGCCGCCAACTAACCGCTAAGCTCTGTAACTCAGCGCAGTTTGTCATTTACAGTTTCTTTCATCAGTCTTTGAAAATTGAAATAAATGAATATCAACTACAGATGTTGGTATTAGGATTAGTTAACGAGAATTTATCTGTTAGCATTCAAAAAACTACAGTTTTGATGATTTTTAATGAGGTTTTCTTACTTCTGAAACTTACTTTATGAGGCACAAACTTTCCTTTTGCATTGAAACGTTTTGGTTTTTAACCAGTCAGCAGTCCACTGACAGGCATCACTGGTTATTGTAGTTTACGGACTGGAACCCGAGCCTGCCACTTATCAATCAGGCCCATCGCAATCTTAAAAGGAAGACGCGCTGCACTGTGGGACAGCTCTGGAGAATCTGGGCAAACCAGAAAAGATGTCTCTGTCCAGACCAGGCGACTGACACGCGATGCCGAGTCTTTTCGCTGCTTGGTCGTACTTTAACGGTACATTTTTTTAAGTGCTTTCAGTAAAACGTAGTGTCAGTCTGTTGAAGAGGCCCTGCGCCGTCTGCAGGTCTTTGCTCTGTAAATCGATTCGGCCCGAACATACATTCCTACCTGAAACCGTGAACCCATTGAACCTCTGTGACATTTGGAAACACGTTTACGATCTAATTTAGTTTAATGGATTCAAATTCAGCGTTTGCGTTTGCATGGTGTTCACTGGAAAGGGCATAAGCAGACTTCTTGTTCAGCTGAAACTCGGCACCCCCCCCCCCTCCTCTCCCCCTCTGTTCGCTCCATTTAACTGAAGCCACCGGCTACATGAATACCCATGAACAGCCAGGAGCTCTGCCAACAGCTCCATTACAATGTGCACTCCACCTCCTCTTCAGCCCTCCTGCCCTCTCGGTTTCCTCTCCATCTCTTTTCGCTCCCGCTCTTCTGCTCTCGCTTGGAATCTCTCTCGAACTACGTGGCCAAAAGCATGTGGTCGCCCCAAACATTAACCCCCCCCATGTAACACTGTAACATGTGATCGTGACACCGTGATCATTAATGGGCTGGCGATAAGGCGTTGTTTTCTATTTGGATTGTATTTGTTCCCACTTTGCTGTTCATGGCCAGTTTGTTTAGTTGTTTTTCTGGAGTTACTCAAGGAAGCGCTCTGGGCCCTATTTGGTTTTCTTTATATCTTTACATGCGCCCTCTGGGTCAATATCAAATACCTCCGTTATGCAGATGACACACAATTGTATATATCTCCGTTTCTGCAGGCAGCCCCTAGTTCTTACTGCCGGTCTCACGGACAACACCTGCAGCGTGTGATGTCATAGCTGCAACCTTTTCTACTTCAAGGCCCACCTATTCATACTTGTAACGGGCCGGCCCAGTAAAACACAAGTTGTAATGATAATACTAATTATTCTGGCTATTCTATTCTAATGATCTAGTAAAGAATATATATTGTATATTGTTTATTGATGGGATATTATCTCCGGGTCTGGGAGGTGAATCCACGGGGGGCTGACAGAACAGTGAGCGGATTTAAATCTGCTCAGTCTCTTCCCGCCATGTAGCCAGATAGCTAATGCTAGCTAGCCAGCTGCCTGCACATACCAGGCTGACGTCGGGACACACAAACAGCAGGAGCAGATGAATTAGTGAGCGGAAATTCTGCTCTGCTCGCTGCTGAAGCTAATTATTAAAGTGGCTGCGCTGTACTTAATCTTCATCATCTGGTCAGCCAATACCTGTCCATGAGCACTATCCTTTTTAAAACTGCGCCGCAGCCTTGCAAGAGGAGCCGTTTATTTTAAAATCATTCTTGCTCTACCGTTTTGCCCTCTTTAAAAATAGTTTGAAAACTCAGGATAAGATAAGGATCCTGTCTGAGCGCAGACCTGTTGGTCACTAGCACGGGCCTAGCTCCAGACGCTCTGCATCCTCCACCTCCCATGATGCAGCCGATAGCATGACCTCGTTTTCAGTCCAACTCTGCGGCGGTTTGTCAAACAGCCCAAGCTGAGATAACCCCGATCAGTTATTTTCTCAGACTTCAGAAAGCGCCGGCCCGTTCCAGAGAAGACATTAAAACAACTTCTTCCTCGTGAGTAAACTGCCCTTTCTGCGTGACGCTGGTGGAGCGTCCCTTGGTTTTTCTGCCTTCACAAACTGTTGGAGCACAGTTGTCTAAAATATCACCGTGCGCTGTAGCGTTACGATTTCCCTTCATTGAAACAAAGGGGACACTAAAGTATCTGTCCACATACTTTTGGCCACAGAGTGTGAGTGAGTGTGTGTGTGTGTGTGTGTGCATTTGCCTGCTGTATTTATTTCATTTTGTGCTCTCTGCCGCTGGACCCTCCCCCTTCCAGTCAGGGACTTCTGAGCCTCCCCATTGGTTCACAGCGAGGGCAAGGCCCCTCCCTTCCTGCTCTCGCTCTCTCGCTCCACCAAAGAGGGAGGGAGGGAGAGAGGGAGGGCGAAAGTGGAGAGGCAGGCAGGCAGACTTGTTGCTACAGATGGCTTTACCTTTATTCGGCGGCGGCTGCTCACAGGAACTCTGGGACGCCGTTAGACTCGGGCAGAGCTAGAGAGAGAGAGGGAGGGAGGGGTGTTAGAAAGTCACAGCGCTGGCACAGAGCAAGAAAATAAGACCGAGAGAGACCTCTTCCTCTTCTTCTCCTCCTCCTCCTCCTCCTTCCTCCCCTCCGTCTACAAACTCACGGTCTCGCTCTCCAGGCCGGCGGGAGGACATGTCAGTGCGAGCACAAGTTTTGTAGCGGAAAGGAGCAGCGGCTGCATGGAGGAGATGAGCGTGTGATCCGAGCCTTCATCCTCCTCCTCCTCCTGCTCCGGGGTCAGCGAGGAGAACACCTGCTGACGGCGAGGAGCTCCTGAGGGAGGAGACGCAGCAGCAGGAGGTACAGGACTGTTTGTTCTTCAACTGCGGGGGGTTTATTTATCAGTTTTTATGCTTCTGCAACCACGTCTCTGCCGCTCTGAGGTCATCACTTATGGACTGAGCTGCAAAGTGTGCGCGCGCGCGTGTGCCCGCGTGTGCGTGTGTGCGCGCGCGATATTCAGTTCTGCTCTACTTCGCTGTGTCGGTTTCTGTGGTCAGAGCAGCTTTGTCACTGCGTGTCTGTGTTGCTCCACTTTACCGACGTGCTCCTCGCGTTAGTTTTGAGGCCATGTTGCACTTACACTTGTCACACTTGTTTGCAGCAGTGTGTGTGTGTGTGTGTGTGTGTGTGTGTGTGTGTTTATTGCTTCCTGCTTGCAGAACACGTGGGGGTGTGTTTCAGCTGCGCAACGCTGAGGTCAGTCAGGATAGAGAGGGAGAAAGAAGGGGGGATGAATGAAGGGAAGGAAGGAAGGAAGGGAGGGAGGGAGGAAAGCTGTTCCACCCAGCTCTGTTTTTATTATAATAATATTTTTTTTATGTTCCCTTTTTCCAAACTCCGTAACAAAGGGCTTCACAGGGACTCTAAACGTAAGAAACAGGCAATGAAAAAGAAGTAGAAACGATCAAAACAAAGCGTGGAGGCACTCCGAGGCCGTAAAGAAAGCGTAGTGGAACAGGTCTAAGAGTTGGCTGTTGACCCTCAGCAGTCGCAGGGAAGTGAACGTACGAGTGGTCCCGAGGGAGCTGTGAGGCTCAACGTCTCTTATCAAAGCTTTTCTTCACACTCGTTTTTAGCATTTTCACCTTCGCCGGAGACGTTGCCAGCGCAGATGCAGGCAGGAAACTCGGGGAGGGAGACGCGCAGCGACGGTCCTCGGCCCGACTCCAAACGGGGACGTTGCAGTTATATGGTGTGCGTCTTAACCCAAACTTTCGCAGCCACTGCGCCCTCTAGTGGGCCGAGAAATGTTTTCAAGTTGCGGCCAGCGAGCCGCTCGATTTGAGACGCCTAATTTGTTGACGGGTAAGCCAACCGGTGGGCCGCGTCGCGGCGGGTGTCCGTGCCCGATCCGTTCTGCCCACGTGCCCGCGCTGGTCCCGGCGGTCAAAGGTGGTTTCCGCAAATGTTGCCGTTCAGAATCACTCGTGATGCGAATGACTGACCACGAAACAGTCCTGCTCACGCTCCTACACGTTGGCACGATGGTTTTTACTCATTGGAAATGTAACCGTTCGGCCCGCGTGTCATCGGATGACCCGTACTTAACAAAACGTCTGTTTTGTTTTCATTCTGCGTTCGTTCATTCAATGTATGAAAGATCCACGTTGCAGATAGTTGGTCATTATGAAAGTTGGTGTAAAAGGTTTAGTTTTAGTATTTTGAACAGGCACATTTGCGCCAGCCTTCTTTGACTCCCAGGACCTTTATAATAAATATTAGATTAGTATTAATTATATTGTATTATTGTAATTTAGGTTTTACTGGGCCCCGGCCCGTTACAAGTGTGAAGAGGTGGGCCTCGAAGTAGAAAAGGTTGCGTGTGTGTGTGTGAGAGAGCATAGCAGCGTGTCGCTCAAGCAGTCCAGCACTTTGGTGGTTTTGAGTGAAATATCTCGGTCACGTTAGGACGAGGTGTAGCAGAGACGTTCATGGTTCCCAGGGGACATTGACTCTCCTGCCATCAGCCGCTCGATTTGAGAGCACTGAATGATGCTCATACATTGAATGAACGAACGCAGAATGAAAACAAAACAGACGTTTTGTTAAGTACGGGTCATCCGATGACACGCGGGCCGAACGGTTACATTTCCAATGAGTAAAAACCATCGTGCCAACGTGTAGGAGCGTGAGCAGGACTGTTTCGTGGTCAGTCATTCGCATCACGAGTGATTCTGAACGGCAACATTTGCGGAAACCACCTTTGACCGCCGGGACCAGCGCGGGCACGTGGGCAGAACGGATCGGGCACGGACACCCGCCGCGACGCGGCCCACCGGTTGGCTTACCCGTCAACAAATTAGGCGTCTCAAATCGAGCGGCTCGGACCAACCAACAAGCAGTCCGAAAACACCCCAAACACATCCAGTTTACTGCCACCGAACACAGAAGAGGCAGCAAATCCTCGCTGTTGAGACGCTGGAACCGGAGAATCTTTAGCATTTCTGCTTGAAGAAATTACAATTAGTCCTTTTAACAAAATGCGTAGCTGCTGATTACTTTTCCCGCCATCAGACAAATGATTCGTTGACTGATAGTTTGAGCTCTACGTTTTGCACATTGACATTCGCGTTCCCTCACTTTCTCGCCACATGAAAGATCGAGGGATTCCTCCTCTGGGGAACGTGGCTGCCAAAATGACAATCCATCCTATAGTTTGGGAGATGTCTCAGTCTGGATCAGAGTTGCAAACCAACCAAACAACCAACAGTTCCATCCGTAGAAACCCCTACACTCTAGTTTTCCTTACAGGATTTAAGTTGGGAAAACACCCAGGGAGAACGGGTTCAGGTCAAACATCACCAGTCGGGAGGCGGTATCTGCATCCTGAGGACGGTTGTGTGCAGACGTAGCTTAGTTTAACATTCCCTTTAAAAGCCGCCATGTTTTTCCACTTTGAAAACAAGAAGCAGAAGCCAGTGAGCGCTCAGGGAGCGATGTGTCCATCCAGTCAGGTCGTTCGAGTTAAGACGAACGTCACATTCAGCCTGATGGAGCGCCACTATTCACCAAACCAGAACAGACAAATATACAAATATACAGCTCGAATATATGAAAAAACCCCCCCCGCTATTTTCCGATTGTTATGAATGTTTTTTTCGGGAACACGATGCAACGGGAGTGAAGATCCGCTCCCGTGTCACTCTGTAATGGGAAGAGAGTAGGGTCCCTATAGGTGAGATGCATCGCTTCCCTTTCTGACACAGAAATACAGAATCAAACGTCCTTTTCCATCAGAATAAGAGGGCAAAAAAAAAATCTGTTATAGGTGAAATGAAAAGAAAGGTGTTCAGGTGTTACCGGGCAGATAGAACTTTATCCTCAGTCTTTTTATAAAGACGTTTGTTAGCATTTTAACATTAGCGCGGTATGAAAGAAAAAGAGCGTGATCCAGTAAAAGTTGGTCAGCTAATGTGCCGTTAAAGATCGGCCCGTTGAGTGTGGTAATAACCGCGCCGCTACCTTTTTGTTTCCCGGAGCAGGAAGGAGTTAAAAAAACACCGGAAAATACTCAAATCAAACCCGTGACACGACACGGGAGAGGGTTCAAATTCCAGAGGACGTATTGTGAAACACGCGTGGTTTTACAGGGCCAACATCAGCGTTAGCTTCTCCGACAGCGGCGGCACTTTATGTATCGTCGGGCAGGTTAATTTCTGTCACGGCCAACGCGCGACGCGAACGAGTTTTTAGCTGCTTTTTAATCTGACCACAAAAAAAATGTAAAAATAAACTTAAAGACAGAGAAACGCGAGCGCTTCAATTCAAATCTGCTAAAATGATTCTTTTTCTTCTTAAAAGAGCGCTAACGGAAGTGACGCGTCTCCCGCGTGGGGGCCCTCCTCGCAGACTCGGGGGGGGCCCCAGTTGGACCCTTCGCAGTCATTTTGACTGCCCGCACGAGAGGAGTCCAGCAGAGACCAGTTCTCCCAGTGGATAAAACCGGTCTCGGATCACTTCACAGCGTCCCCCACGTCTCTGCCGTCGGGTCATACCTCTGTAATGAGTTTACAAAGTGCTCTGACAGACGAGGCCGAGCCGGACACCCAGGACGTAACAGCAGAAAGCATTAAGACCAGGAGACAACTTAAACTTACGACAAAGGAAATAACAACAAATGTAACCAATGGTCTGACTGAAAGCCATTGCGTCAGTACATGTCAGGGATTAAATCGCACTGTTGTGTGTGTGTGTGTGTGTGTGTGTGTGTGCCCTTGTACAGCCGTCTTTGTGAGGACCACTTTGCGTTTTAGACCCCGGGAGCGAGGACAGTTTTGGAAAGTGAGGTCCTCACTTTTCAGCAGACCTTCAAAGGGCTGTCTGAGGGTTCAGACTTGGTTTTGGGGTTAGGTTTAGGGAATGCATTATGTCACTGGGAGTCCTCACAAGTATAGAAGTACCAGGTTGTGTGTGTGTGTGTGTTTTGGGGGATTTTCCCTCCGCTCCGTACAGAACTGTTGAAGATTTGCGGACTGAGAATCTGTCTGCAGATATTTTTGCGTCTTCTATCTTTAGTTTGTTGAAAAGAATGAAAAGAAAACTGACTCACGGAGAGTGTGTGTGTGTGTGTGCGCGCGTCTCGACAGTGACACCGTTGCCTGAAGCTGCTTCGCCGTCCTCGTTGTCCTTTGACCTCTCGACCTTCTGCTCTCCCTGCGTTTCTCGGTTTCCACCGGTCGTCACACCGGCTCTTCATATTTCATCAGAAATGCCGTCAGCTGGTCGGTAACACGTGACTGCGGCTCCACGCGCGCTCACACTTACGCCACGAGCAACAATGCTTGTGGGGGTTTTCTTTTCTTTTTTGTTTTTTAGCCTCTTTGTTGAAAGCAACGAATGTGTGTTTGGTGTAACGTAACACAAAAAAATGTACACATAAATTAATGGAACTAAAACAAGCCTCAAGTACATTTTCTGTGTTTTTACAAAAGCAAATATTTTGTAGAGTCTAAAGCGGCTTTTAGCTCCAACTACAGAAACCTAAAGGGACAAACTGCACAACACCTAATTTAATATTCGAACGCGGTTCATAATAATAAATAATAATACTCTTCCTTTATGCAGCTTTGTTGCAAGTTGCAGAAATAAAATTCGCAACACTATTACAAGATAAAAACAATAATACAACAACAGCGTGCTTCTCGAAACGTTCTGAGAAGTGGTTTGAAAGACGTCACTGATTCTGCAGCCATCTGAACCAGGTCTCCTTTGGCCCTGAACCAGGACTCGGGAGCAGCCCCCTCAGGAAACTCTTAAAAAGCAATAAAAAGGCGATGCAGCAGTAAGATAAGATATTAAAAGTGTGTTAACTAAACACTCAGTAAAAAAAGGACGATAAGAAAGTGCTCGGCCGTCAGTTTATGGTGTTTGAATTAAGCCGAGTCGTTTGTTGCACATGAAATAAATAAGAATTTGAACCTGTATCTGTCCACTAAATCTACTGACTCATGGTTAATATAAGAACCATCTTGAAAAATGTTCCCAGTGGCCAATTTATTAGGTACACCTGTACAATCTGCAATCCAATAGAACAGTATGCTTTTATTGTTAATTCAATTACAATTAGATCTTTTAGTACAGATGATGGACTGCTGAGAGGTGTTTCTAATATTCTGACCCCCCTCTATGTATGTAAATAAGAACAGAACGTAGTCCACTGCAGCCCCACCTTAAATATGACCTGAACAATACACACATGATCGCTTTTACACGTTTCCAACAGCCTCACCAAAAGCTGAACCTTAAAGAGAGATGTTTTGGACTAAATTAGATTGTACTGGTGAAAAAGGTAACAAACAGCACAGACGCAGAGAAGTGACAACCTAAAATAACACTGGACAATCAGTAATTGTGAGGTTTGTGTTCTTGTTGAGTCAAGAGTCGCAGGTTTGATTCCCACTCATCTCCATTAACAGCCAGCTGAACACACACACACTCACAAGGTGGTACATCTATACATGTGAGGACTTTCATTGACATGATGCATTCCCCTAACCCTAAACCTAATCCTAACATTTACCCTAAAACCAAGTCTTTGCCCTCAAAAAGCCCTTTAAACTTGTGGGGTCCAGCATTTTGGCCCCACAAGTATAGTGTGCTCCTGGTTTTTGGACCCCACGTATATAGTAAAACAAGAGCCCACACACACAGTGACATCACTGCCGAGCGTCAGCTGATCCCGCCCGCTCCAAGGTCGATACCATGGCAACGACGGTGCCTGGTGATCTTTGAACTCGTTACAGCCTGGGGCCTGCAGAGCGCACACACACACACACACACACGCCACTTTGTTTTTGTCACTTTTATTTTTTCTCACATTATCGCTCTTTTCTTCTCTTTTGTCTTTGTTCTTTTCTTTCTAATACTGATGCATCTAGAAAGCCGGTGGTTTGAAGCCCGAGGTGTGTGTGTGTGTGTGTGTTGGGTCAGTGGGGTCACATGTAGAGATGTAAAGAACAGCAGGGACTCTGCAGTTCTATAGAAAGGCATTTTTACTGAAGCAGTGTACTCTGTGTGTGTGTGTGTGTGTGTGTGTGTGTGTAATGAGATGGTAGATTCTGCTAAATTTGTGTCCCGACTGAAAGTAGGAACTGAATTTTTTTGCCTCTGGAGACTTTCAGAGTTATTGAAGGTTTTGCAGTTGCTGAACCAGCATTTCAACCATGTTGGAGCTGAATGTAAAAAAAAAAAAAAAAAAGCGTTAAAAGATTTTAATCAATTTTCTGGAGAGTGAGTTATGTGTTGGGCCGCTGGAGGACCTGGACTCATGAGCTCAGTATATAAAACCCTGGCTGCAGCCCTGTATCAAACACATTTTTTACATTATTTATCAGGGTTAGATGGAGGCACATGATTCGCTGTGGCGACCCCTGAAAGGGAACAGCCGAAAGAAGATCAAAGGTGTATGTTTGGTGCCCTTTATCTTTGATTGATGTTTTATTCAAGCGTCTTCAGGACGATATTAACAGTAAATTCTGCAGTGGAGGTACTGTTTCAGCTCTGAGTAGTGTCTGCAGGTATTACCTTCCAAAAACAAGTTAGGGCAGCCTGTATGGAGCCTAAGAGGCGAAACACAGGGCAAAAAAAGTCCTTTAAGCACTCAGCAATTTAAGTATCCCCAGCATTATCTCAGCAATAGCCATCCAGTGTATTTCCTTCCCGTAACTGTCTCTCTGTATAGTAGTTTACATTGTTAACAACAAAGGGAGTTAAAGTACTCACAGGAGGTTCACAGGAAACGATGCGTGCACGTACAGGACCTGCTGCGGAGGACAAAAGCTGGTGCACGCACACATTTCATGTAATGTAGAAGTCAATATTGGAAGCATGGCTTCTGTTACTGTGTTGGACACTGTTGACTTACCTATTTATTAAAAAAGCCTGCGGTGATGAATCCTCCCAGCTCATGGTTTGTCAGGCTGCGCCGTAAACAAATGTGACCAGTCATACCCCCTGTAAAGCCGCATGGTTGCATAGCAACGACAGACCCAACGGGAAAAATCGGACCGCAAACTATTAATAATAAAGGATTATTAGCATCACATTCAATTCAAGAATGCTAACAGGCAGGTTTACGTGGGCTAAGTCGTTCACAACTGTCAATTCAAGCAATTAACCAAGCAATTGAAGCATTGTTCAAATTAATAGCAGATGCTAACGTTACCATCTAAAAGCCCACTATAGCATTGGGACACAAAACGACAAACTTTGCTGTTTGTGGAAACTCACCCCATAAGAAACAGAACAGTGTTCTTGCAGATCTCGCTGCCTCCAATGAAATAAGTGGTTCGGGGCACACTTTTTTTTTTTTCGGGGTCTTCTTTGTGGATGTAACCAATAATTCACATTTCCTGCCAGTGAGCGCTTGTTCGTAAGCATCCGGCTTGACGAAGAAGTACTACAAAACGTTTTCGGTGTAACGGCCGCGGTTCAGCTCGTCTGCGATAATCTTTGCGGCGTCCATCTTCATTGAATTTTGATATCAGCTAGCGTTAGAGCCGCCAGATAAGTAGCCACGCTTCCCTTGGAGGGCGGTGCAATAACTGAGAAATAAAAGCCGGCTTATATAGTATGGAAATACACACAGACAATGACACGCCCCTACCGCATGCTAGAATCTCCGGAAAACAAGCCGATTGCAAAGTTAAAATGTACGCTTTTAAATATACCAATACTGCTATCTCTGTATCTGTAGTAGTAAAACACACCTGACACTGTGTCACTAAATGAATCCGGACTGATGCCTGAAGGATTACAACTTAGGAAGGATAAAGATGTCGTTGAAGTTGGACAGTGCCTCGAAGCATTTTGGTCCAGTGGAAAGTATCCTGATAACTCCCGGCCAGGAGCTCGACGTGTACGTGTAAAATGGAAAACAAAATGGCGTTCTGGCTGTTAACAATTGTCAATAAAGATTAGTTTAAAATCTCCGAGCCAGGTAGAAGACTGTTTGCTAGCTAGCCTATGCTAACAAGGCATAAGCGTGTTGTCTTGATCACCTATGCCATCCTGTGTGCCGAAACTTGTGCCGAAAAATGCGTCGCCGGCGTGTGTGGACTCCCAGGGAGATTTGTTGCGAGAGAGAGAATGCGAGGTAAGGTAGCTACGCCTTACTGTATAGATTGCTGATAGCTAGCGTTGTGTGTCGCCCTTTCAGACACTCTGTTAGCCACATTGCGCAGGCGCAGTGTGGAAAAAAGGCACTAATCTTGGGGGAACTGACTCTGCTTCAACTGTGCGAGACGGCCCGACATGTCAGAAATTCATCTGAACGTCCAGCGCTAATCGAGCCTCGCTCTCCCCTCTACGCTGCCGCGGCAAACCAAGCTGAAATTCGGTCCGACTCTAAAATGAGTCGTGCGGCTCAGAAATGGGCTTCAATCGTAAATTGTATGTCCAGCTGTAGAGGATGAATCTGAGTGATTATGGGCACCACCATCTGAACTAAAGTACCACTTCCATGCAGTAAATGGGGAAAATCTCGTGGTCAGAGCTCCATGATCTCATTCCTGCTCTCCAGAGGAATTAACGACCCCACGATCTTCTCTCTAGCGTCACTGCTGCTAAAGCTCTGAGAACTAATCATCAGCATGTTGTTTGTTCCGTCCAACGCTTTGGCACTGTGGCTGTAATGAACACTGCAGCCTCTAGGGGGCGCTGGCAGCACTGCACACTGTTTCCAGTCCCTTCTATCTGAAGTGACCATGCTGCAGAGTTTCCTCCAGTGTGACTTCACATCAGTGCCTCATAAATCTCCTGCACTTTAATTGTCCTTTTCACTTTGTTTCAGTTAGACAGAAGGTCGGTAAGCAGTTTTTTTAAATTTATCTTGGAACAGCCCTGATTGGTGTTCGCCCTCCTTGTGCTGTTTTATGATAAAGACCCCCCACCCCCCGCACACCTCCCCCGTCCTCCCACTCGCTGTAGCAGAATTGATGAAATTGGTAATCGTTATAGACCGCTGCTTTGGAGCGACTGACCTTCAGGGAGACTCGGGGAGAAGGGGGGAGGCAGAGGGAAGGAGGGAGAGAGACGTTTTAGTTTTAATGAGTCTAAATTCTTTATAGATCACGTTTAAACAGTGACAGTCTGCAGCAGCAGTGCAGCCAAACTCACTGACTCTACATTTACATTTAGTCATTTAGCGGACGCTTTTATCCAAAGTGACTGAGGAGGACAATGGAAGCAATAACAACACAAGGTAACAAAATGCATAAGCTCTGCTGTTTTATATCAGAGAGAAGAAGAGAGAAAGTTACTGCTTAATGAAGTGTAACTTAACTCTTGTACGGTCCCTGTTTTGTACAGTCGACTCTTTCTGAAAAGAGTGAAAGTGCCGCTGACGTTGCCTTTTACGCCACACATTCAATCTCATTGTAATACAGAAATCAGCAGCGTGGACAGTATGGGGCTGTAATTTGAGAAGACTGCGCGCGTACGACAGAGTAGTAGTTATACTACTAAGTTATACTATCACTACCATTCGTAAGCTCATAGTTTTAAAGTGTTAATTGATCTTACCTCTTTTTGTCATGGTCCATTTCCATCTGCTGAAGCCTCGCTAAGATAGCAGTTCAAACCGCCCTGGACCCCCGCCTGGAGCGTCGGTGAAGGTGGAGACTTCTATGAATTGTGGAAGGATGTGTTAGGTGGGCATTAAAATGGTGGAAAACACGTAGAAATTCACGGGGGGGCATAGAGATCTGACAGAGCTGTGAGGGCGGTGGGCGTCTCGTGTTTTTTAGGGGACGATGTTTGAATCATGCATCTTTTGAATATTTAAACGGGGCATGCTCAAGCTAAAAAGGGGTTTGGGACTGCTCTTTGAAAGAGTGCGATGATTCAAACTCCAGTGTTTGTTCATATGATAAATTCTACGGTGACCATCTTTACCAGAAAAGACAGCGTTGGTCGTTTGCTCAAAGGCCTAAATACAATGTGTGTTGACCTGACAAACCTCTCTAGTTGTTGTGTGAATTATGACTGTTGTCTGTCAGAAGCAAGAGAAGAAGAAGCCTGATGAATTATACTGCCACAAAAATGAAGAGTCAAAGTTTTCCAAACCTCAAGCAACCAGTTCCTCTGTAAATCGAGACCACAGATCGGTCTCCTAAACTTAACGAAGTGGTTCTTGTTTCTGAAGGTTGATTCTTATGCTTGGAAACAGCAGTACATCAGTAGAAGAGCAAATTCCATCCACTCACAAAGACCATGAGATGTGGTTGAAAGCATAAAGAGCCAGTAAGTGGACCTTGAGTTAGTATTTTTAGCAGTTCTTCTTTTAACCACAAAGCTTTCCGAACATTAGCCAAGTAGTTATTGTGCGTAACCCTAACCAACCCTTAATGAGTTGTTCTAGTAGCCGGTTTTGGAGGTGCGCTGATGTCAACGGGACACGGGATCACAAAATGCTCATAAGGTGGGAGTTGTTCTGGAAAGTGATGTCGTCGGCGGGGCGTACTGGAGCGAGTTGTTCTGGAAGGTGGTGATGTCGGCGGGGCGTACAGGAGCGAGTTGTTCTGGAAGGTGGTGATGTGGACGGGACGTACAGGTGCGAGTTGTTCTGGAAGGTTGTGATGTGGACGGGACGTACATGTGCGAGTTGTTCTGGAAGGTGGTGTCAACAAACAAGAATATTTGGCTGCTCAGTTTGGAGGACTCGTTGAAAGGTCTTCACTATCAAGATATTTGGTCTTAATTCACCTACACAGGTGAATCCACTGATTGCGGCGATTCTACTGAAACAAATGACCAGCCCGTCAGTTTCCCTTCAGTCTGACTGATTGAACCGAATTGGACCGACTCTGTTCCGGTCTGGGTCGGTTGAGGCTGACAGTCGGCAGATAAAATCATAGTGTGTGTGTGTGTGTGTGTGTGTCGTTCATCACGTCACTGCGTGGTTCTCATTAAACATTTACACCTGGGAGCGAGCTGGTGACATCACACGTGAGAGCTGAAGCAACAAGAATAAACACAAAAAATAACGAAAACGGCGAGCTTCGATGAGCTGCGAGTGAGAGAGTAGCTACCGTTTTATAATCCTCGTCATCAGGTCCTAACGCAGAGTTACAGCTCAGCTGAAGTCCACCTCCCCTCTCTATATCTCTCTATCTCCATCTACGTCTCCGAAGAGTTCGCAGTCCCTCATCTCTCCATCCACCATCTCACCCACACTTGGTGTTTTCGCTCCGTTTCTTTCTCCAAAAACGCAAGAATCCATGTTCTTGCTGGGCTTTTGGATGTAATCTGATCATCGCCTGCTTATTACACAACGCTGCCTGTCACGACTAAAACAGTTAAGAGCGTGTTGGAGGAAATAGTCGTTATGTGCGGGGTGTCTGGGTTTTTTTTTTTTTTTTTTGTAGGTTTCAGTAATTTCAAAATCCGTTCCCAGCTTGAAACGCCGCCTAGTTATTTCACTCCAGCTGGTATCACCGAGTGCGCCGTGCAGTTCAGACGCAGAGCTGCTGAATAAAACAGCAGCAGTCAGACGTGAGCTCATGATGCCCCACCGGATGGGAAACACACACAAAGAGCGAGAAAGAGAATTAAACTCTCCGGCGCTGTCTCCAGGAGAGGTTCTGATTAGGTCGCTGCCTGTGTGTGTGTGTGTGTGTCCGCGGGGCTCCATTAGCTGTGACATGCTGAGTAGAAAAAGAGCCGAGTGATTCGGGCCGACAGAACAGGGTGGAGACACACAGCGGGCGGGGGTGAAGTGTGCTTCAGATGAAGGTCGCAGAGGATTTTCGTGTCCTCTGGGGAAGGTGGTCGAGATGACTGTCACCGCGGTCACCAGAGACTGACTCCATCCCAGAATACTCCACCTACGTTTCAGTGCCTGACACGGCACTGCACTACCTGTGGAGCCACCAGACCTGTAACTTTAGATCATCCTCAGTATCAGTTAGATAATTCTGACTTTGGCAAAGTCAAATATCTTTGTTAAAAAGTGATTAATTAAATTTCCAACGACTTTCGGCCCCGTGCGAGAACATCTTTGCATTCTTGTCCTAATCCTCCCTGGCGAGCCAAACTCTCCCAAGCTTCAATCGCGTGTTTCGACCTGATGAACGTCTCCTGCCCCGTGAGCAGCGGCGTGTTCGCGCGCCGTGCTCATTAGCGTAACCAGCTAACAGTCTGCTAATCGCCGTTCAAGGCAGCCCGGTCAAAAATTTGGCAGATGATCAGCAGGCGTATCAGCTGCCGGCAGCGTGTCATCAGAGCAGCGCCGTGCTGTGACAGAAATAAAGACGAGACAGGGTAGTTTGACATTTAGTTATTGATGCTAAAAAGGGTCTTGCTGAGGTCGATCTCCCAATCTGTGGCATACTTAACAGGTGAAGTTGCCCTTTTAATACCCCACCAGTCTGAACTCTGGACAGGCAGATAAGATTTTGGGGGGGGGTTCACTCTGTAAAACCCTGTCCCGCGCCGCCCTGTGGGGACTCAGAATAGCTGGGTGTCACAGTGGGCGATAACGAGACGCTTCAGGTGTGTGTCCTCCCTCCCTACCTGCCTCAGGGGCCAGAACAGGCCAGCCTGATCACAGAGCGGGAGGCCCCTGCAGCCATGGAGACGGTCACCAGCATATTAGGCGTTACGGGACGTTGCGCTGTCAGATCCTGAGGCTTTCGAGGCGTTCCTGACACACACCTGAGCTATAAGTGGCCTTGCTAAAATATGCCTTTCAAAGTCTGAGTATTAACGTTATTTTAGTGTATTTTGGTGACAAACTTCATATTCCTCCAGTTCCTGAGGCATTATAATGCTTGTGGAGGGACGCTGTCTGTACAGGACCCGTGCGACACGTCTGGACCCGCTCGTGAATTTAGTTCGTACGGGAAGATCTGTGACGCCATTTCTTAAAGCCCTCGCGCTTTAGAAGGAATCCGTTTGTGCGACACGGTTCCTGCAATGAGGCCCAGCGAAGTGATCTGACGCGACGAAACGGTTGTTGATGCGCGTCGGTGCTTTCAGAACGCATTCAAACACAGAACCTTGGCCACGGACACGTTTGTAAGTCTTGAAAACACAAATCAGGATGTGAGGACAGACGGTGCCAGGGATCATTTCGCGGCAGTTACATGAATCTCGTCATTGTCTCCATTCAAAATAATAGCCTTGTAACTGGTATTACTTTATAAATAAAGTTTGGTGGTCACCTTCATTCAGACGGACACATTTAGTTTCTTCAGCGTTTGAATAATCCATCCAAATAATGGTTGTCAGCCTTGAACAGTGAGACGTGAATCTAAAACGGACGACTGCAGTGAGCTGATTATTTCCAAACGGACGCGCTGACGTTTCAGAGGCCGACGCTGCTGGTTTGAGACTCTGACGGTAACTGAGTGAAACACAGAACAGGTGAAGGGGTTAATGTTGACCTGCCGGGGTGATCCCAGTCTGCAGGAGAGGAAGGAAGACGTTAAAGACTGTTAATTTCGAGAGAGGTTACGCGTCCACACCACTTCCATTTTGATTTGTCTTTTTTCAGGGAGTTTTTCCTGATCTGCATCGAGGGTCTAAGGACAGAGGGTGTCGTCTGTAAAACCCCCCCTTGACTTGACAAGAGGGAGGAGAGGAGAGGAAGGGGGCGAGGAAGACTAAGGGAGGAGGAGGGTGAGGGTGAGGGTGAGGAGAGGAAACGACGACGGTTGAGAAGCTTTTTCACCGAAGCGTGAAATGAGAATTGGAGGATTTTTACTGGTGGAAAACACACACGCTCGCGCACACACACACACACACACACACACTGGAGATTGTCTCAGCTGTCGATCTTCCCTGATCTCTCTCTCTCTCTCTATTTACTTTCATTTAGAAAACAGCGAAAGGTTCAGACTTCCTGTCCCTTTGTATTACGATTGGTGCAAAATCAAAACACGGAATAGCGACTTTACAGATGCGAGCGACGGCAGGAACACGTCCGGACAGTAAAACACGGACTGAGGATGAATGGAATAAGGATGGACGTAGAGTCATAATCATTATAACCGCAAGCCGTCACCGGGATTTACATTTGTGTAGGAACGGAATGTTTCAGGGGAAATTATGAGTATGATTGTATGTAAAGCCGGCAAGTCAAGGCCGACACTAAAGTACAAGTACATTATACCATTAATAATAAAGATAATGTCGAAAATAGGAAAAGATTCTTCATTATTATTATTATAATGACATTAATTCTATATAAGCATGGCTATTATAATCACCACCATACAATAACCGTCAAAGAGCAAAAAAGGTAATAAAAGACCGGAATTAAAGACAATTAACAGTTCATTTCTGACTTCTTTGTGGCTTCTTGTCAGTGTTTGTTGGGGGGGTTTTTTGCCGTAGAAGACGCTGTCGAAGCCCGACGTTGGCTGTTGATTTGAATAAATTAGACTACCAAAATAGAAACAGGCGGTATCTGCATGGCAGGGTGAAAACAAATCCAGGGTATAGGCAAACAGAATATTGGCAAAAGTCGCACTTGGGTCAGATAATATTCACGTGATATTTACGGTGTAGCCACGCAGCTTCACCTTAAGGTCCTAGTTCGAAATGAAACGTGTACTTTCAGGCTCCTCCTGTAGTTCCTGGAGCTTCTCGGGCGAGACAGCATGCACAACACAGGAAACAAATCAGACTTCATGATCGACTGTTCAGTAAGGATTTTAGCAGACGGCTTCACGGAGCCAAGCAGAGCGCTGCAGCCGACAGAAACACAGCAGGCAGGAACCGGTGTGGACCAGAGGTTCAGGTCCTTGACCTGCCTGAAGACCTCTACTGTGTGGTCTTATTATCCTCTCGCAGCCAGCACGCACACGCACACACACACACACACGGACACACACACACACACACGCGCGCACACAGCGACCCAGTGGGAATTGGCAGCTTGCAGCGAGTTGAGAGAGAAGGCAGAAAGTCATTACTTCTCTCACTAGATTGTGTGTGTGTGTGTGTGTGTGTGTGTGTGTGTGTGTGTGTGCGTAATCCCGCCATCAGTATGCCAGTCATGCTTTGCAACAGAGGGAAGGAAATTGCAGAGCGAAAGAGTGGAGGGGAGAATAAGAGGAGGGGGGAGGCGACAGTCCAACATGGAGTTCTTTTGATTACAGATGGTAAATGTGCCTTCAGTCACCTCCTCCTCCTCCTCCTCCTCCTCCTCCTCCTCTTCATCGTCTCCTCACTCCCTCTCACTCGAGGGATTTGAGGCGTACGTGAGAGGAATCCCTGACCGGCTGTGTGTTGTACTGTTTGTGCTGTACTGTATTTGGTGTGTGTGTGTGTGTGTGTCGTAGCCTTTTCATTACTGTGCAGCTCGTGTTTTTTGTGGTTTTTCTTTTTTTAAAGCCGGGGTCGCAGAGGTCATCCGCAGCAAGTTGAAGCTGGAAACACTCTCTGGTACCTGAGGCCGCTGCGTTGTTGTTGTTGTTGTTGTTTCATTCTATCCTGTCACGTGGCCGTCTAAGCGCTCGGCGTCCTCTCCTCACCTCCACGAGCAGGAGCTCAGGCTGCGGACGACGACGTTTTTCGCATGAGGATGATGCAGTTTTGTTTTCGGGATGTCGCTTTTTCTACCTTTTTTAAAGCACCTTTTGCTGAAAACACATACGGTTTTGGTAGTGGCGTCTTTCCGCAGTGCGGCGTTTAAGTTCCCGGGCCCGAATACTTCCTCCGCCGCTGCTGATGGAGGACTGGAAGCTGACGCAAACGCTTGTGTGAGTGCATGTTGGGTTGATGTTGAGGTGTTTTATGTCCCGATCTCAGATGGCTCGAGTCTGTGCGGACGTCAGAGTTTTAAAGTGAATGTGAAGCTGTTGAAGACCTGAGAAGAAACTTGAGTTTCCATCACAGACTTTGGTCGTCTGTTAACTGCCTGTTCTGTCACTGTGTGTCTCTGCAGGACTGAACACAGCAGGAGACTCGACGCACAGGTAAACCTCTTTCTGTTCAGCAGCAATATATATATATATATATAAGTTTTCTCAAGACTTTCTTTTTTTTTACTTACAAGTTTTTCCAAATCATCACATAATCTCATTACCTCAAGATACAAAAAAGCGAGCTTGTTTCTATTCAACTTATTTTTAAGCAGTTATCTTGTGACTGAATTCATCACAAGCCACCATCTGAAGATATGAAACATCAGATGTTTTCATCTCACATTGTCATTGCCGGATCTCAGTAAAACCCTGACTCTGTTATCTTGGGATAAAGGGAGAGAAATTTCAGCTCCAAAGAGCCATTGTTTAATGAGAGAGACAATACGGTGGGGCTCTGTGATCATAAGATGTGTTGCCTCACGATAACAAGGTTGTGAAGTTGTGATGTGTTTTTTGGTCAGGAAAGAGGTGTGGTCGGATTGCAGAGTGTGTGTGTGTGTGTGTGTGTGTGTGTGTGTGTGTGTGTGTGTGTGTGTGTGTGTGTTACAGATACACACACACTCTGTCTCCGTCCCCTTGTTGTGACCCGGTAACAGCAGCCTCACATTCCCGATTAATGATGCAGGTTGGACCCAAACAATGACAACAAGCAGCCTGACACATTTGTACATTCGCCTTCGTTCGACACGCCAACGTACGGTCACAGTCACGCGTGGATGAAGTCATCCCGACCAAACACGAAGGAGGAAAGTGGTGCGTTCAAGGGCGCCGAGCGACTCCTTCCTTCCCTCTGGTGCTTTTTACCTTGCAGCCTTCCAACAGGCATTTCTTCACACAATCTTCTCAAGTGCCTCGTCATCCACTTGTATGTGCAGCACCTTATGCTGTCAGTCGACAGAGTTCAGCAGTCAAAATAAGTATATCTGTAGTTCTGTAGATCCACCGTCCGCATCTCTTTCTCGGCCGGAGGCGTACGAATGGCGACGGCAGCTTTCTGCATGCAGCAGGAGGGTTAGCGACTAGCCACATTAGACAAAACGGCCAAAAATAAACCGTCCAGCTGCGGCTCTTTGAAAATGAGGCTGAGATAGACTCGGGGGGGGGAGGGGGGGGAGGGAAGAGGGAGAGCGGCAACAAGTCAGATGGCCTGAGGAGCGACGGGG
>CM022479.1:29488832-29500143 GCA_011952105.1 Coreoperca whiteheadi
GGGGGGGGGGGGGGGGGGGGGGGGGGGGGGGGGGGGTTAAGGTAGCGAGAGCGCCGCTGCTGCTCAGGTGGCCTTAGACGTAACGTGGCCACATGTCGGCGCTAAAACGAATCATTCGGTTCTTGGACCGCAGCTGAACTTTCCACCAAAATGTATTGAAAAGTCTGCCAGATTCTTCTAACAGCCGATCAAACCCGGCCCACAAACGCAACCGTCCTGGCAGAAACGCGTCTCGAAGACCCGCTGCTGGCAGGAGGAACAAAGGTTAAAACTCCTCTAAGTCGCCCAGGTCTTTAGTTCCAGTTTTGCGTGCATCAGTAAAACTTCACGCCGGGTTTCAGTCACCGCTGTGGGTGTTACCGTGCAGTCAGTGTGTAATGTTTTCTTTACTGAAAAAAACAACGAGCTGCATCTGCGTGGACAAGAGAGACGAAGATGGGAGTCTCTGTCTCAGGCTGAACTCGACGGAAAACACCGTTCGTTTTCCTGCAGCTGATTCTGGCTCCAGCTCCAGATGACCTGCGCTCCTCCACATTCCTGTGTGTGTGTGTGTGTGTGTGTGTGTGTGTGTGTGTGTGTGTGTGTTTTCCCACATGTGTTTCTGATCACTGAGCGGAGACAGAAAACTCCGGAGTGGTCATGTCAACACAGGCTGACGTCTCTTTCAATTTTCACCTACAGTGAAAACAGTGGGCTGATCGGCTGATCGACTGATTGATTGGCTCCAGGGTGGCTGGTGAGGTCACTCAGCGTGTCGGTTTTTGACGGACCTCACGAACACTTGTAAGGAGAACCCTCCTTTTCTGAAATCTAGTCTCACTGTGCAGTAGAACACGTGGGGTTGTTGTCCCTGAACGTTTCTCCTCTTTTAAATCCGCACTCCGTCCAAACATCTGAGCGACTGATCCTCATTCAAGCCACTATATCGACCACTCCTGTCTTACAGCAGATGTGTTGTGTCGGTCGGCCAATAAGTAAGAAGAAAAGTCTGCCTCCGCTACATATCTTGATCTGAACAATAAATACTAAATACCTTCTCTATTAAAAAACCTTTTCAAGGAATCCTTGTAAAAAAAAATAAAATAATAATAATAAGATTATCCCCCAATATGTGTTCTCTGATTTTCTTTTATATTCCACAAATATCTGCATAAAAGTATCTGCGTCAAAGATCCGGTACTGGTCGGGCCGTGCTATGGACCCGTGATGCCGTCTGAGTGAACTGATGAAGTCGGTGACGTGTGCTCAAAAGCTCCAGAAAAAGCACACGCACATCAGGGTCTGTTGAGCCGATGCCGAATCTGATGCGTCCGTGACGACTGATGGGACCGAGTTGGACCGGGCCTGTCCCGGTTGATCAGCACAAACCGCGCGCGCTGCTGGCTGGCGTCCGTGTTTGTCTTGGTACAGGAACGCGTGACGGGCCGGTCGGCGTTCTCGCGGGATTTTGCGTGGTCGTCTGCCTCCAGAGCCCCGGTGGGGACTGACCAGGGGCTTCAGCGCGTTGATGCTCTTTCCTGTCTATCTATAGGAGAAGTACAGACACTCGGGTTTAAAAGACTTCTGTAGAAGTTCAAGTATCGCCTCAAGCTTTTTACTCAAGTAAAAGTGTAAAAGTGCTGGTTTGAAAACTACTTAAACTATAAAAGTAAAAGTAATGTAAGGACAAAAGGCCGCCCACAGGGCCCTATAGCGCACTCCCCCGCCTCCTCAAACACCTGTTTCTAAAGGCCATAGTGACTGTAATGCTATGTTAACATGTTAATGTGGGCTGCTCCAGCTGCAGATATGCCCACTGAACATGAACGCATGTTGGTACGATGCAGACACATTAAAGAGCCGTATATGTACCCGGCTACATGCGTCTGCTGTGACTTAGTACTTTCTCTGAGTGACGACCAACGCCGGAGTGGTACATGTTTATACTTCTCCTCCAGCCGCAGTCACGTTCACTCTGTCCGGATGGAGCCATTTAATCCGGATGGGTTTAATTTTCTTATTTTATTTTTTTAACGTTAACAAGCGGGAATAAAAATAAGCTGAAATGAAATAAAAGTAACGAGGCTGTTTTTAAAATGTAAGGAGCAGAAGTAAAAAGTCGGCTGAAAAAGAATTACTCCAGTGAAGTATAGATACACAAACTTTCTACTTAAGTAAGGTATCAAAGTATTTGTGCTTTGTCACTTGATGCCTCTGGTGTCTATGTAGGTGTCACTTCACGCACACACGCAGTAAAGCCTCGCGTCATGTTGATAACCTGCTTCTTCTTCTGGTCCTCCCTTCGCTAAAGTGCTGCCTGATGGTTCCGAGGTTAACCCAAACCCAACTCTCAAGGTTAGAGTTAGGTTTGGGTTAACCAGGCAGCGCGTTATGCCAGTGAGTGTGTGGCTGGGAAAGAGGGAGAGGTTTTACGTTCCGATGACGCTGAGCCAAAGAGGAAACTATTTTCAAGATTCAAACGTTGTTCTCTGCAGCGGCAGCACCCACCTGGGAGCTGATTGGCTGACTGGGCTCGCCATTTAAACCACTGTTACACTGTCTGGCTTTTGTGCCTTTTTAAAGGTTTGAATATTTTCTGCTTTTTCTAATTGCCCGTTGTAGTGAATTTACTACCCTTTGGATTTTTGGACCGTTGATCGGACAAAACAGGACATGTGCGTGCGATTGGGGGAAACTGTGAGGAGCGTTTGTCACCGTTTGCTGATGTTTTATAGACCAATAGGTTCATGTAGAGAACGATCCTCAGGATTAATGGATGACAAAGATAACGGTTAGTCGCAGCGCGACATGTCAGACACCCCGACGCGGCCCGGTGTGCGAGACTCGATAATATTCACTCAGCTGATTAGGTGCACCGGAGCGAAACTAACGCGGCCCATAACACCAGCAGTAAATCCTGCCTTCATCAGGGTTAGAGGCCCGACGCACTCAATAAGCTGGAAGCCGTGAGTGTAAAGAAACGGCTGCAATATAAATACTAAACACGAACGTATCAGTCAGAGCTGCTGTCAGCTGTGAGTCACGTCCACATATACAGAGTGTGTCTATAGGAGCGTTCGCTGCTGCTGTATATACTGTATATATATATATATATGTGTGTGTGTGTGCAGTGGTCATCTCCTGCTCCCCGTCAGTCTATTTCTGTCTCTGAGTGGGCAGGATGGATGAACCGCCCGGAGGGATGGAGAGGGGGATGAAAAGAGAGCGAGAGATGAGAGCAGAGGAGGAGGAGGAGGAGGAGTGGAGGTGATGTATTTCCGTCCTCCCTTGTTTTGATCGACCCGTGTCGCTCGGTGAAGCTCTTTGTGTCGAGCCTGTTTTGTTTACAGCTCGTAATAAATTAATTGGAGCTGACTTCCACCGAGAGAGCGAGAGAGAAACACTGGGATGGAAGAAGTAAAGAGAGGCTGTGGCTTGGTATCGAAGTATCCTTGAGCAAGATGCTGAATCCCAAAATGCTCCCGAAGCTGCGCCTTCAGTTTGTGAATGTTCTCGTGTGTAAGTCGCTTTGGATAGAAGCGTCTGCTGAATGTCTAAATGAGAGCGAAAGTAAAGTGTAAAGACCATCAGTTGTGTGATTTCAGGCCGTCCCACACGGAAGGTCGACAGTCACGAGAGAAACCCGCGTGACATTCAGGGTTAAGGAGATATCTCGACCTGAATCAGCAGAATGTTAGTCAGCGACAAATCCGATGTTTGATTAATGGTTTAAGTGAATTTGAAACTGGTTCTAGCTTTGCGAATGTGAATATTTGTTGGTCGTACACAAACAAAAGATGTCTGAAGACGTTCCTTTGGCTTTGGGAAACCGTGGTGGGACTTTTACGCAACTGTCTGACCATAAAAAACATCGTGGTCTTTGGTAAATATAGAAAAAGTCGTCGGTGACGGTGGGACGCGTCCCCGGGATCTTTTCCAAAGCTTAAAGGGGAACTCCACCGATCTCCCACCTCCGTGTGTGTCGGGGAGTTTTGTGGAAACAAGTGGTACGCAGCCTTTAGTGGCTCCAGAGGGCGCTGTGTGAGGTCCCCCTGATGAATGTCCTCGAGTGAGTCGGCGTCGGTTGGGGGCTGAAGTTTGAAAATGAAACAAATGTGTCGGCGTGGAGCCTCAGCAGGCTACATTAGCCGCTGCTAGCATAACGCACACCTCAGTGTGCATCGTGGGTAACGTAGGCGCCCGGTTAGCAGAGCAGGAGTCCAACGCCTCCGAAGAAAGGAGGGAGGAGTGCAGGTGTGTTTAAGCAGGTTGTAGATTAGTGATGCTTCGTTTTCCTGTTGCCCGGGGCGTTTGTCTGCCCGTGAACACACGGAGAGCTGCAGGAGAAACCACAGAAGAAGAGCGGAGGTCTGCTGAGAGGGACGCTCGGCCTCAGCTGAGCAGCAACAGAGGGGATATATACCCAGCCGCTGTCCTGTAATTCTTTACGTAGTAAGAAATTGCATCCTGGTGAACTGACGTGAATTGGTTTGTATAGTTTTGTTCTGAGGTCTCAAAGTGTCCTGGACAGAAATACAATAAATACACACTCTGTAAGAACTCAAGAGAGGTAGAAATATCAGCCTGTGTCCAGGGGTCTTCTTGTCTCACGGGCTGGAACATGAACATCAGAACGCCAGCGTTCTGCGAGCACCCCATTAAAACGCTTATGTGCGGCTGGATCTCGTCTCCACTTGCCCCTCTTTAGGGCGTGGGGGGAATCTGGACGCCTTGTCGTTGTAATTGGACCCCATAGCTGCTACATTGTGTATGCAGTGTTTTTGTCAGGCTGTAGTGTGATGTTTGTTGGCATCCACGCGGCCTCCCGAAACAGCAATGTAGTGACGTCTCACGGTACCGACGAGGTCGTTGCTTTACACAACCCGTAACGTATATAAGCATTTCCAATAAAGTTCCCTTAGTTTTGACCAGGAAATGTGCTGGACCGGACCCCAGGTTGGTTCACACATGCAAGGAATTTGCTTTGGTACTTTGGTGCAGAAACAACAAACACAGTAGAAAGATGAAAGATGAAGTGCTGCAGGTCGAGAACGTCGGCGGGTTGATCCACAGCTTTGCACAACATCCCAAAAACATAAAGTCAGCCTTTTCGTGCATTTAAGGGCCCGAAGGTTAAGATTTGGGAGGTTAACCCAGAAGCATCACTTCAGTCTTCGCAGGAGAGTGGATTCACGGGGCGGGGGGGCGGGCGAGGCAGCAGCTGCTTCTCCTCCGCCTGCTCGAAGGGAAACGGCTGCCTCGCTGGTGGAGAGTTTACTGCCTGAGGGACCCACAGTGACACACACACACACACACACACAGCTCTCCTGTGTGCTGACTGGTCAGCCGGCGGCCAGGTGGAGGTGGAGGACGGGTGAGAGGAAAGAGGAGGAGGTGCTGCGCGTAACTGATGACCGCCGCTTCCCACAGCCTCCGGCTATTTGTAAGAAGAAGGAGAGAAAAAAGATAAATAAATAACTGAACAAGACGAATATCCCCTCCTCTGCGGAGGACAAACTCAATCTTCCCTGTGGCGCTCCTCTGCTGCTGTTTCCGAAACGCTACATCACAGAGGGGGATTACACCGGACGCCAGCAGAGAGACCAGGAGATGAATCCCGGGGAACTCTGGCGGCCTGAAGCTGCTGTCGCGCAGCGAGCGTTTCAAACGGCCGAGGTAGGCAGGGAGTCGGTCATTTGCATATCAAACCTCTCCGACTGCGTTCAGACAGAACGCTAAGCTCGTTTAAGAGGTGCACTAAGTCAAGAAGCAAGTGGATGCAAACAGCCGTGAGTTTGCAGCAGAAAGGCAAGAATAACTGCACAGGACTCTGGTGAACTGGCAGCTACAAAGCACTCGTAACGCAGTTTAGTCCATCATGTCGATGGTGTGCTGATGCAGAGACTCTGAAACAGCCTCCCTCCTCTGTTCGCCCCCAGACAGGCTGATGTAGAGCTGAGTGCAACAGAGGAGGAAAGAAAGTATTTGTTCACAGTATTTATATTCATTCAAGACATTGTGACGTCTGTTTCAAAAAGGTCTGGCACAGTACCTGAACACATGACGCTTCTGGACTTCTGGAAAAAACAGAAATAAATAAATAATGAATGCGAAAAATAAATAAACGCACATTTCAGTTCTTAACGAAGAAGCAGCGACTCCGCTGCTTTCTGCGATAAACTCGAGCTCTTCTGTCCGTTCCGGATGAAACGAGGTCTGACGCTTCGGCGTGATGATGTGACGTAGCCTGTACCCGGCGCGGCTTGGTTACGTTTTTAACCAATGAGATATCGGATATTTCTTTGACACCGCTTTCAGCCAATCATTTGTTTCAGCGGAGACCTTACGGCAGTAGACGCTGCGCTGCTGCGTCCCAGCAGAGACTCTAGAGCGGGTTTAGTTAGGCCGAGTCAGCGCCACTCCAAAAAGGAGGAGAGATCAGCGTCCGGCTCGCACAGGGGGCCTTAAGTCCGGACGTGTGGCCCCCCTCTGCCCTGAGAGCACCCTGAGGAGCGGTATCAGCCTTCCTCCCAGTTAAACTTCCACTCAGTTCATATCCGTAATTTAAGCTTATCAACTTGTTCATTTTGCACCAGGATCTATCTGGATCAAGCAGCTTGTGTGTCAGATTTAGTATCTACAGCTGTCAGATGCTATTTGATCAATATTTAGGTAAATGTAAGCATTGGATTGGACTTGGAATCTGCAGATACCCAAATTTCAAAGGACTCGGATCGGAAAACTTGACTGGGACATTCCTACCGATTAGCACTAAACACAAAGTACAGCTGAGGCTCATGGGAATGTCATTAGTTAGGCATGGGACCCTTTTCAGACCCTCAATTAGCAGAACTGTGCGCGCTGTTCACGCCCGGGTCCAGTCAGGTGTCTGTCAGAGTCCTAACATCGAGAGACACGATTCCAGAACGCAAACACAAAGAAGTTCTGGCCATGAAAGTAAAGAACAATCTCGGCTCACGCCACGGCGACCGCTCGGGACTGTGTCACTGTTTGCTCTCCAAATCAAATAAAGAAAGTCTGCGAAGAAAAGTAAAAGTTTTGTTTTGCAGCAAACACGTCTTGGACGCGCACACGCACACACACACGCACACACACACGCACGCACTCTGTCTCTGCAGTGGTGTGCAGCAGAGATGAAGAACCACCCGGGGAGATTCTCCATTTCCTGTCAGCTTCGCCAACTTCCTGTCACCATGTTGATTTACTGTTCCATTATTCTACCTGTGGAGCTGTGTGTGTGTGTCAGATATTGTTTCGCAGTGTGCCTGTATCTCAGCGTTGCGTGTGAGTGTGTGTTTCCTCAAAGGCGGAGCGCCTCTCTGGAGTAATTACAACACACACGCGCACACACAGAGTCTCAGGTGGAGGATGAGCAGTAGCAGTTGTTACCATGGCGTCACTGTCACCGTGCCACCTGACTGCCCATCAGGTTGTGTGTGTGTGTGTGTGTTTGCGGTATGACTAGTATCAGGAGGCTGATGTTAGCGAAGTGTAGGCAGATGTGTAGCTGATAATATTCAGCGTGCCTTCTCCGGTGATGCCCCCGTGTAGCCGCCGACATCCGGACTGAGATTGGCTGGTTAAACGTCAGGTTGAATTATCTTTATTGAAAACTGCAACGTGAGTTTAAGTCTAGTCTGTGAGAGATTCCTAATGTGGGGAAGTTGATCAGCTGTATATTTTCGCTGCTGTGACTGCTGTTGCGAGCTGGCGGTTTCTAATAACCCCCGGTGCGAGGCTTCAGTTGGAGGAGAGACGCGTATCGACCACCGGGGGCAGCTGCTCGCTCACCCTGCAACATTCACAAACTCGTCCCCTGAGGCCCTGTTGCGTGGATGCATCACGTGACCTCTGTGACAAACGCACTGCACTTCCGTTGGACGCTGCACAACGAAGGCCGCGTTAACGGGATGAAAACCTTTGATGTGAAGCAGCGGCGGGCGAGTGTTGCGTTAGCGTTCGCAGTAACGTGATGCGGCCTTAACGTTAATAACCGGTGCCACTACATGCTGGTGCTGTTTTCCTTTCATCGCTTTGGTTCAGCCTTGTATTTTCAGAGTCGTGCGCTGCTGTCTGCTGGGTTTCATTTCGGTTTTTCTTCAAGGTCTCAGTTTCCACAGAGCTCACCCTTGTTTCGGACTCAGTCGAAATGTGTTTGTGGTTTTTGATTGGGCACCAAAATCCCCCAAAGTCTCTGTTGAAACTTAATTTTTTATAAAATTGCTCCTTCATAAAGTGCTGTTAAAAAGCACTTCGGAAATCAAGTTAATTCGCTTTATAATGGCCCTGCCGGGGACAAAACCTCCACTAAGGAAAATTGGGCCCACGGTCCACCAGGGGTCCTGCAGCAGGCTTTCTGAGGTCTGCAGAAAACTAAATGTGTTGTTGCTGGAGGTATAAAACCCCAGAGCGTCCTCACAGCTGCGCTCTAATGTGCCTCTGATGAGAGTCTATTTTGGTTCGCGTGGCATGAAAACGATCACAGTTCGCAGAGTTTAAACAGGAGGAAACACGACCACGACAAGGGTTTTCTGTCGACGGGGACTTGGCGCGTCAGATACGCGAGGCGAAACATGACCAGACAATCAAATGATCTGAAACCACGTGAAAGGCTGCGATCGGAAACAGGACGTCAGCAGTCTGTAGACACAGGGAGACCTGCTCTGACGAAGCAGAGGTCTTAAGGTCCTCTGGTAATAAAATCAGACACTTTCACTGACTGGATCCATGCAAAGACTTAAGTGAAGAAAGCCGTAGAAACTTTCCATTTTCAACAGTTTCTCTGGGGATCCATCTAAAAGTGTTTGCGGGCACTTTTTCAAAAATGTTAATTCTCTCGTACATTTGGTTTTCTTGACCCTGACGTGGACCCATCCTGAAACACAGTGTTTCTCTGGAAATATAGTGCTGCAACACTTCAGTAAAAGTAACCAGAGATCGACACCAACAGCCCTCTGACATCACAAGGTGATCTCAGGGGATGGCGTATAAACAGGACATGTCGGAGTGCCATTTCACGCCGTTACAGGTGGCGCATTCCGTGGACACGCAGGACAAGACGAAGTCAGGCGATCGATAGTCAGGTGACCTCCGTCGTCACGGTAACGATGCTAAACACGTGGTTAGCGTTGTCAAACAGTCTGTCTGGTTAGGTTTAGGCAACAAAACGATATGGTTTGGCTTCAAAACCAATGTTTTCTTTTGTTTTTTGACCTTTATTTAACCAGGACGCCGGAGTGTCCTGGCCAAGACAGCAGCATAGTCGGGAGATTTCACAGCAACACAGTTCCACAAGCAAACCAAGCAGGCATTCTTCAATCAATAAATACTAAGACGGTTATAATAACGTAAAAACCAACGTCTAAAACAAAATTAAAGAATCGTTGAAAGAATTGTTTAAAGAAGCCGAGTGTTTCAGTAGTAAAGTAAGTATGTTACGGAAGTGACGTTAGTTAAAACTTTGAATAAGTTAAAACTTAAAAAAAGTCAAAGATATCGTTTTGCATACGACGTTCGTGCGTTAAATGACACGGCGTCTCGGTGGCGACTAAGTGGCGAGAAACGAATGCGTTGCGATAACACGCGGAACGAGCTACGGCGTCGGCGTGGATAACACGCCGTGTGGTTGTCAGCCTGTTGGTTTGAGCCGAGACTGAAAACAAATCCCGAAAGAACGAAAGTGGATATTCTGAGGCTTCGTTGTTCTGCCGAGTAGATGCAGCCGCCGCTTTACTACACAAGAGACGTTGAGGGTCGAGGATTAGTCACCAAAATAGATAGAAGTAACTTAAAAGATAACAAATGGTTTGAACAAAATGTGCATTGTAAAGACAAATAAACATTTGCTTGTGCGGTTGCAGTGAGGTAAATGTGCAGAGAAGAGAGGCCCGAGGCAGCCTGCACCAGAGAGGCTCGTTATGTTCGGGGAGTTTGTGTCAGTGGTTTATTTGTGTGAGAATGAGCAGGAAGGTCGACATGTGAAGTCCCTCGGGATATTTTATGACCTGTAGCGTCTCGGCTGAGCAAAGATGTGGCTATAAAGGAGCTGAGAGACGGAGGAAATACAGGTTGTCTTTTCTTAACAACTACTTATAATACGTATGTTCTGTCCAGGTTAAACATCACAGGTGTTTTCATTAATGTTGCCATCTTAGTTTGGCATGCACTGCGAGCGAGTAACAGCTGAGGCTGATGGGACCGTCACTAGTGTTGGGAGCGCATCACGTCCTGTTTGTAGAAGCACCGCTTTGAACTCCAAGCGGGACAACATTTTCCAATTTTAACAAAAGGAAATCGCCAAATCTGTGCACACATTCCTGCTCCCCCAGAGGATGAACCCCCGCGCCCTCCAGGAAAAACACGCTGTTTAGGAAGAGAGACGTCTTCTGTTGCTTCATGTTGTTGCTGTCATGAGCCCTGCCGCCTGTAGGGGGCGCTCACCGCACTGCGGCCTTCACTGACGTCCGGGATTGTGTCACGTCTACTGTGTGTGTGCGTTTTAACCTTATGTGTGTGTGTGTGTGTCTGTGTGTGTTTGTTTCAGGTCCCTGGTGGTCACACTCCAGAGTGTCTGCACAAGGTAACGCACACACACACACACACACACACACACAAAGGACCAATTTGTAGTTAGTCTGCGTGTGTGTGTGATGAATTTTTCGGTTTGTGCCTCCCTCCCGCAGTCGGGCCGCTACAACTGGTTAGATACCACATCCATCATGGAAACACACACTCACCTCAGATGTGTGTGTGTGTTTCTCATCTGGATCCATGGTTACATTTGGGCATGTTTGCCGTTCGAAAAAAGCTTTTACACAGCTGATAGTTCGTGGTGTGGTGTGTGTGTGTGTGTGTGTGTGTGTGTGTGTGTGTGTGTGTGGTGTGCAGCGCAGCAGCGTGTGTGGATGTTTCCGTATGTTTTAATGTGTTTGTTAGAGCAGCCAGAGGTCAAAAGGTCAAGCAGCGCTGCAGCTAACCCGCTAACTGATTAGTTCAGCCTGCTGCTGGCAATGAAGCTGACTGCAGGAGGTACACACACACACACACACACACACACGCACACACACACACACACACACGCACACACACACACACACACACACACGCTGCCAAATGATGCCAGAGGCCCAGTCGGCCGTGGCGTGCCATTACTCTCTCTCCCCCAGTGGATCTTGTTTCTGAGGCGCCTCGGTGGCTTAGTCACTGCACAGCTTGGAAACTCGCCCCCTCCCCACCCCCCACCCCCCCCCCCCCCCCCCCCCCCCCCCCCCCCCCCCCACCCCCACCCTCACCCCCCCCCCGCATCCCTCCC
>CM022479.1:29500168-29525074 GCA_011952105.1 Coreoperca whiteheadi
CGGGGCGCCCCCGGGGGGGTGCGCCCCCCCCCGCTCGGAGCCCCCCCCCTCCCCCCCCCCCCCCCCCCCCTTTCTTCTTCTTCTTCTCCTTCTCCTTCTCCTCTGCTTTGAATCATCAGAAGTTGAAACGGGAGATTTGTCCTCATGTTGCTGCTGTTCAGATGTTAACGCCTTCGCTCGCCGGTTAGCGGTGAAGAACGTCTCGTTTTTATGTGAAAATGTTTCCTCGCGGCAGGAAACGTGACTTTAGGGCCATTCAAATTCAAAACTTTATCGCCACGTACAAAGAGAAAGAGCCGCCCGGTGGAACGCCATTGTCAGCTTGGGTGCGGAGCGGCGCTGATCCCCAGTGTTGTAGCCTTGGGGAAATGACGGCCTCTCAGCCTGGTGTCCCACTCTTTAATAACCTACAGTAAATTCAGGTTTCAGGAAGGGGTTTAATGAGTAACAGCAGGCCGGGCGGGGCCGCTTCACCCGGGCGGGGCCCATCTTTTTCTCCCAAAAGCGAACACTTCAGCTACACGGCCCTCCTCATTGTTTCGAGCGCCGCTTTCTTTCGTCACGAGGCGTAACTACGATCCGTTTCGTCCATGAAATGTCTCAAACCGTCTTCCCGACAACAAGCGCTGAAAAAGTTTCTAATCCTGTGAAATAGTTTTGCCTGTTGTTGTTTTATAACGAAGGCCTACCGCGTCTACGCCGTCACATTAAAGAGCACGCCGTGACACTTCGTGCGGACCTTCGTGGTCACCGGAGGATGAATCCTGCTGACTCTGCTGATCCTCTGACTTTCCATCTAGCGCCATCATCAGGTCAGCGTGTTAACGTGTCCAATGGCTCAGCTGTACTTCGTGTTTTACTGCTAGGTAGCATGCTCACATGCCGAACCTGCTAAACATCAGCATGTTAGCATTGTGAGCATTTTAGCATGCTGACGTTAGCATTTAGCTGAAAGCAGTAGCATGGCTGCGGACTCGTTCAAACATCTCCCGTGTAATTATCTTTCAGAGAAATGGATGCCAAAGTCGACAACTGCCCACAGCGCCAACTAGTGGTTTCATTAGTCAGTCAGTCGCGTAGTTGGTGACACCCTGACGCCAGGATCCCACCGGGCACGGCTCGGTAACGTTGCGTCTGCGAGCTGGTTTTGTTGCGCTTCAGAAGCAGAGCGCTTTGCCTGCCCGACGTTGCTGACTCGGTGATTTGGCCCTTTCCCTTCCCTTTCGTGCTTCTACCCTGAGTCCGTAGGCGACGTTGTTAAATGGTTTCTATTTGTGTCTGTTTCAGTTGTGGTTTTTGTCGATATTCGGCGTCGCAGACGGTCCTGGTGGATTTGCCGGGTTAGTTTCAACTCATCAGATCCTTAAAAATCTTTGCATTTTTTTTATAAATAACATCAGTTTATAAAACATGAACCACGAATGGAACTCGTCCACTGGAGAGAAAGCCATTTGTTTGCTGTTCAGTTGTCCTGTAGTCCATCGCTCTGCGGTCCACACAGTGGTAACGAGGAGAAACCAAATGTCCCCGTGGCTGGTGAGTCCTCCTCGCAGCGGGTACGAAGACAGAGCGACAAACTGTTACGTGCTTTAAATCCATCTGTAATTTGTATCTTTGTGTCAAGTTCAGTTTCCTTGTCTCCTAAAAGCAGACGAGCCGACAGCTCGGTGTTTGGTGGGGGGGGGGGGGAGCTTTCAGACAAATCAGCATCTGCAGTTTGTAAAAACAACGCAAAGCACCTCAGAAGGTTTTATTTCTGTTGACGTGCATCTCCACGGCATGAAACAAGCATGGAAACGCCGAGCTGGTTCCATCTGAACCAACGACGATCAGAAAGACAGACACGTTCGGTTTCATTTTCTCAGATGTTATCACTGCAAATCGCAACAATCTCTTCATTTTTTTCTTTCTGGTTGAAGTCTGTGAGGACCGACCTGCCTGAAGGATCCATCAGATCCACAGCAGCACACAGCTCAGTAATGATTATAGCTTCACAACACACACACACACACACACACACGAAGGACCTCAATATACAGCCGGCTGTCCCCGATTTACAGCCTCATCAACAAACATGGACGACAATGGAGCTCTGAGGCCCAGAGGAAGAAGACATATAACTTGTTAGTGGATACATTCACTGTTGGTTTGGATTAGCTGACAAGAAGAAAATTCTAGAATATCGCCAGAGTTATTCTTTAAGTGAACATTTCGGCCTTTGGGTGGTGCGTCTTTGGACTGTTTTGCCGCCTCCCACTGTGCTGTTACAGCAGGGATTTATTTCCTCACATGCCTGCGAAGATCAATTTCTCTAAGCCGGCAGGATCAGCTGGAGTGAACCGGTCCTGGTCTCATGGAGGACTGAAGGACCAGAGACCGATTAACAGAAACACCACTGAACTGAAGCGCTGCCTTTTGTGGCTTAGGTAGGTAGGTGGGATAGATGGGTGGGTGGCTATGTAGGTGGATACACTACCGGTCTGGTTGGAGTCATCTGTTACATTGATGATTTTCTTCAAAAACGGCTGTTTTAACATGTTTTAAAAACACTAATTAAACTTAAAAGTTTGAAAGAGCTTTAGAATAATTAAGGGATTAAAACTTCCGTGTGATCGACGTCCCCACTGTGTTGCATGACGGGAGAAAACTGCTGGAACCAGTTTTTCCCCCAAATACTCCTCGATTTTTAACTTGTTTTCCAGCCCAGAAAAGCGTCAGTGACCTCAGATCAGTTTGGAACCATAACTGGGCTCTGAATATATTGGGAACCCGTTACTCTGCGGCCCCCCTGCCGTCCCTCCGTGGTCTGACTGAACAGGTTTGAACTGGGACGTGTCCACGGTGCGTTCAGCTGGCGCTCCAGCAGCGCTAGGCCTCGCCTGACCTCCTGTTTCTACTGTGGAGGTTTCAGAAGAGCTTTGCTAAAGCAACACGCCTGTCGAGTCCAGCTTGTCGGAGGCGTTATCGGGCACTCGACACTGAAACGGGGACCTGTCCCTTTCTAAGCCTGCACAGATTTTAATGCGGATTTCTTATCATCGCATTAACTGTAACTCTTTCTGCTCTTTCGCTTGTCAGTGTGGTCGAACTGCTGCACAGCGTTTTGTTCTCCGAAACAAACCCTTCATGCAAAATCACATCTATTTCCCAAGAGGACTCTCTTCACAACCTTTAAGCATGAAGGACCATTCAAACACACAGAGTCCTCCTCTGCAGCGAGTCAAGCTTCTGCGCCAGGCGACTCCAAACCTTTCTATGTAGGTAGGTAGAATCAGTCTTCATGCCTGCAGCTGCTATTTCGCTTCCATTAGTTCACAGCCCATAATAGTCACCATAATGCATGGTTACCATGACGACAGCAGCCTTTTGGCCGGCTGGACTCACTCCCTCGCGCTCTCTCTCTCTCTCTGCTGTGTCCCTCTTTCACTTTGACGGGTTTTTTTTCGAAACTCTCTCCATCATCTGTGTCGTCGGACTGGATTTGAATCTGAAAGCTCTTTTGTTGTTTGTCTGAAAGGAGTTCACACACATAAACACGCCCGCACACACACACACACTCGATCAGACAGATCAGTGCGGCGGAAACTGTGAGGAATACAGAGCAGTGAGGCTGAGTTTCCTTCTGCTGCCCGCTGCACGACTTCTTCATTTCCAAGTCCACTAAAAATAAGAGCCGCGAAAGCGTGTTGGTGGCGAGGAGACGCGGACTCACAGCTCTTTGCAAACATTGTCCCCCGAAGCTAACGCGTTGGCGTTCGGCCGCCTCCTTCCACGTCCAGCGGACGGGGAGCAACACGAGCGCACGGTCACGTTTGAGTCCGAACATGTTTGGTCTCCGGCGACGCCGCAGAGAAAATATCTCTCCTCTCCAGCTGCATTTGATGATAACACACAGCTGTGGAAAGACATGCATTCATAGAAACCAGAACCGGAGTTCTGCGTACAAACAACAGCATCAAAGAAGTGCAAAAGGTCTCCGCAGCAAAATTCGTAAACCTCTGGAAAGAACATTTTAGTAAATGCTAATTGAATCCCCCATTTTGCCTTCTGTTCCAGGCTTCTGAGCCAGAGTGAGTTCAAACCGTCATTTCAGTTTGTGTTGATCATCCGAGCGGCAGAATCCCGTAATAACATCGACCAGGAAGAAACATTTCAGGGTTTTGTTCAAGTGAAAGGAGCTCTCTGAAATCGTCGTTTGACTCACGTTTCTTGACATTTGCAGACAGATTTTGCATTTTTCCTCTTAAAGTTTACAGCCCGCAGTTTGTCGTCAGCCACTTTTCTGACACCGTCAGATGTGACAGTTCATTCTGTAGATGTGAGAGTTTAGAGAAAGCGGCTGGTATCGATTCTATCATCAGAAAGAGACCGTGACGTGTTCTGAGCAGGGCGTACTCTGTGGTTATTATTATTGTATAAGTTACACGTTGAGAGGTCAGGGGGTCAGAGGTCAGCGCCGATGTGAACTGCTGTGATTGAGTTTAATGACACAAAATGGCGGCTTTTAGTTCCTCGGCGCTCTGCTGGGAGCTTTTTACACCCAAACACACACACACACACACACATCAGTGAAAAGCTCACAGTGGTGAAAGTCTTCACTCACTGTGTGTGTGTGTGTGTGTGTGTGTGTGTGTGTGTGTGTGTTTAACATGATCACAGCTTTCTAATGGAGGTAGGGATTACCTGCAGGCAGCCTGCCAGCACTACTCACCTGTACACACACACACACAGTCTCTCCGTCTGTCTGTGTCAGTTTAAAACCTGCTTCTTACTTTATCGTCACATTGTGACAAAACATTTAAGTACCATTCAGGAGTACAGCCTCAGTGTATCTTTGTACGTGTTTAGTGTAAATTAGCTCATGCTGGTGAAGTCAGCTGAAACCTGTTCTTTTTGAACCATTAGTCCCAGAAATGAGTGCAAAAACAAAACCTTCCAGGATTTTCCGGGATGCAACATGTGCAGCGTGAAGTCGGTCCAGCGCTGCGTTCACGGTTTCCTCCTGGGGGGGGGAAGCCGCGCGGGCGGGACGCGGTCAGACGGAGACACGTGAACACCCAAAGCTCCAGGTTACTCCCACCGAAAACCGCAGCGGGTTTGGGTCCGTTTCCTCTGCTCGTCCTGTACCTTCCTGTTTGTGGCGCTGACCTTGGGTCTGCTGCCCGCCTCTGCAGCGTCTGACCCTTCATCTTCCTCGCTGACGCTGGATGTTAACGTGACTGGTGTTAACAGGCCGTCGCTCGGATGAACAGTTGACACCAGGGACATCAACATCCAGTGGGCCGGCCCTTTTCTCTCAGGGTTTATGTACATGTTAATACTTCTACGCACGCTGTACAAACCAGAGACGTACTGTGTGTATCCATCTGCCTCGTGCACATAAGCTGCCCGTTACATTAATCCTATTTATCTCAGCACCATTGCACTCACTGTCGTACTGCTTCTCTGTGCGTACACAGAGCGCGCGGAAAACCGGAGTCAAGTTCCTTGTATGTGTACGCACACCTGGCCAATGAAGCGGATTCTGATTCGGACACGCCGCCTTGCTTCCCTCCTGGTTTTTGCCCCGTTGTTTTCGATTAGGTGTTGTGACAGTGTTGCGAGAGCGAGCAGTGTCGCCAGCTTGGTGACGGATTCGTTCCCTTTTAATTCAGCAGCAACATTCAGGAGCAAAAGCCCGAACACACGCGGGGCGGCTGCCTGTAGTGAGTGCAGCGAGCTGTGCAAACTGTATGTGAATCAGCCCAAATGATCCCGCCGCAGCCCAGCACTTGTTTACAGCGCTCCGCCTGCCCAGCTCGCTGCGGTGATGCTGTCGCTGCGTACGTGATGCCTCAGTCTTCAGCAGGAAAGAAACATTCACAAGTTTTTATTAGAATTGTAGTATTCATTGCCGACCGCTTAGGCTGAAAACGGACGACAGCTACTTTACTGTTCTAATCACTTGAAACATTCATTTTCGCTGCCGATTTAATTGCAGTGTTGAGTGTTTTTAATTAAATATTTGATTTACGCTTCAGGCGTTCTTGTATTTAATTGCGTTGCATTTCCTCCCAGTATTTTAGTTTGTCGCTGTGGTCAGAATCACCAGATTACAGGCCGAGCGCTTCAGAAGCCAACGTGGTTCTGAGACGATTATTAAACGTGTCCCTCTTTATGATTTGGAGTTAATTCTACCAAAAGTAAAAGCTTGATCCGTCGCCATCGCCGGGTTTCAACGAGTGCGGCACTTTGACCTCGACGCCTGACTCCCGCGGGAAACCGGGGGGCGAAGTGTCCCTGTGGGTCGGGACTCTGGATCTACGGCCAGCGCCGGGCGACGTTGTTGTTGATGTTCGCGGCAGCGGCAACGGGATGTTTCAGAAGCGCCGTTTCATTAGCGTTCCATTTCATCCGTCGCTTCCTGCGTCAGAGGAGCGGGCCGCGGAGAGCAGCTTCTCGCCCGAGGACAAAAGGCTGTCTGTCGGTCTCCCTCCATCAGCGTCTGCTCGTCATTCAGCAGAGCTGTGCGATAAGGAGTTCATTAGTCAGATAGCTCATCTCGCACTCGTCTCCTGATCCTTCCGCTCTTCTTCCTTTACCTCTGTTCTCTGGTTCTGCTCCCTCCACGTCTCTTCTCTCCACCTCCCCTTGCTTCCGTCTCCCCGTCCTCCTCCTCCTCCTTCTTCTCTCTACCATTTTGTTGTTAGCGTGTGCGCTGGCTGCATATATCACACCGGCGAGTGCGGGAAACTTCAAATCAAATCAAAGGTTCAAAGCTGCGAGCTTCTCCTAGAGGCTGAAACGCAAGTACTGCTAATCATTTAGCTTTTCTTAAGGGCTCACGCGCCGGCAGCATACGAAGCCCACGTTGTTGACATGCCACCACAGGTGGAACCAGTACTCCGATCCTTTACTTAGGTAAAAGTAACACAGTGGAGAAATGCTCTGTTACAGGTAAAAGTCCTGAATTCGAAATTCTACTTGAGTAAAAGTATCATCAGCAAAATGTACTTTAAGTATCAAAAATATAAATACTCACTATACAAAATGGCCTCTTTCAGGGTGTTGAATTATGGAGCCTTCAAGGTCCCGAAAGATAATAATTTATACACACAAGTTATTAAACTTCAGGGGATCTTGAAGTTTGGTTGCGGGGCAATTTACGACTTTATCTAAATCTGCAGAATCGGAATCAGAGTTACTTTAATTCATCTTTTGGTTACAGACATGCAACCGACCAGTGGAAGACAACAGATGTTTTAAGTAAAATACAATAAGGTACAATAAAGATAGTAAAATACAATAAATATAAATACAATAAGATAAGAGTGTAATAAGGATCAATTAAACCCCCGATTTACATTAGAACTTAAATCTGAACTATGACTATCCCTCTCAATCTATTTGCATAATTCACATGTGCAGTTTACAAAGTGTAAAATAATTTAAGTGGAAAATAATTTACAAATGAAACATAATATTGCACGGTGAAGATGCATGATGACCCCCACGTAAATCCCTGCAGAGCTTCAGCCTGAGTCTGTTTAATCCTTAACAATGCATCACATTTAATAAACCGAGCGTATGTTTTGTACGTAGAAAGAGTTAAATAAATGTAGTGGTGTAAAAAGCATTTTTATACATTAAGATTTCCCTCTGAAATGTAGCGGAGCAGAAGTGTAAAGTAGCATAAAGTGGATATATTTAAGTAAAGTACAAGTACCTCAGAATTGGACTTAAGGACAGTACCACGGCTGTACAGCATCTTATGTCCCGAGCAGTTTTACCGCGTTCGCTCTGCTGCGTCACCGCTGCTGCTGTTAGGCGACACGTCGGCGCACCCTGCAGCCGCTGGCTGACCGCTGCTTTCACCCCCTGACGTAACCAGCAGTCCAACTACGAGGTGAGCTGCCGGTTGTCTGTGAAAAGTTACCTGTCCGAGACGTTTTGATGTAAAGACAGAGAGAGCGAGAACACAAAGCGGTGACATTTCCTTCATATAAGTGAGCCTTTGAGCTGATGCTGTTAGTCCAGGTGTTTGGAATCTCCCTTTTCAGCTTTTAAGCACATCATATTAACATTTTTGAGCGAATCAAATATAAACGCTGTGAATCAGGACCTGGTGGATCGTTAGGATTCGTCCTCTGGGGACGTCGAATGCCCGAAAGTGATTTCGTGGAAGTCTGACTACTGGTTAGTTATTTTCTGTGGACCCCACAGTCGGCTCATCAGCGTCGTCTCAGATCCCGATGGCTGCAGGAAAAAGATTTTTAAAAAGCGGCTGGTTCCGTCTGGCTTTTGTTCTTGTCGAGTCAAGAATATCCTCCTCCTCCTTCTTCTTCTCCTTCTGCGCACCACACGTCCTAATCAACAGTATTTGCTTTTATGCTTTTTTCCCCCACTGGGGTGTTTGGGTTTAAGTTGTGACGGTGCGCTGTTACTGTTTGTCTTCTATGGAACACTTCTTCGTGCTGCTAAAGACAACTTTCAGCTCCGGTGGACACTGAAGGCGCATTCTGTTGTTACTCTCCTCCTCTTTTCTTCTCTCACGTTCTTCTTTTTCACATTAGTGTGATGATGAGATATATATATGTGTGTGTGTGTGTGTATATTTATGGGTGTGTATATATGCATATGTGTGTGTATATGTATATACACACAGTATATACTGTACACTGGCCGAATGGGGGATGGGAGGTGTGAAGTGGTGTGTAAATGAGGTGAATGCATGGAGAGCTGCTGATAAAGAGGTGTGCGGATGGAGAGGACATTAAACGTATGAGTAGAGGTGTACGTGAGGTGGTGGGCGGAGCCTGGTGGACTATAAATATGGAAGAGATGGACGAGAGACAGAGGGATGACGTGTGAATGAGGTCTTGTATTTAGCTGATGCTTCTGTCTTCATGTTCTATTCATGTTGAAGTGCTGTGTGTGTGTGTGTGTGTGTGTGTGTGTGTGTGTGTGTGTGTGTGTTAGCAGATGGGCTTCTTAAAGTTATATTCCCACCTAAAACAGTGTTCCCGTGTTTGTTTTTCCTGTTTCACTCATTAGTTATTTAGCAGACATTAGACTCTCTTTTAACCAGCAAACATTTCTCCTATTTGTCACTCGTGTGTCGACTTCATGTTTGCGCCCTGAAGAGATTTACCTGGAGCAGGTTTCACTCACCATCTCAGCCAGGCACGCTCCGTGTCCTTTTATTAACTTTTTCTTAACTCAGATTTTTTATTTTGCACCCTGTAACTTTGCTCTGAAATGTGCTTTATAAATATTAAGTTATTATTATTATTATTACATTTCCGTATGTTCAGTTTGGAAAATGACATTTCTGTCCGATTAAAACAACCCTGTCTCCAACAGCACGCATTTATATTTCACTAATCTGCTTTGGAGCAAATGGAAAGATTATTCCAATCCGGGAAGGGTTTTTACTGTCCTGAAGTGGTCGGGACTCTGGTGCCGGAGAGCAGGGTTTGTATCCCGAGCCCCACACGTTGCTCGGTTAGGACGGCTGAAACGCTTCGGTTAAGGTTTTGGTTGAATACTGAGAACGCAAACACATTCTGTCTCGTTTCAGCATTTAACCGAGGCCGTCATGTGATTTCAGTTCCATAAACGGAGCCATAAAAACCGGGAGTGGATACGTGCTCATGACAAATACTAACACCCTTAGCAGGAAATGTTTACCGCGTTCCCCATCGGAGTCTTAGCATGCTAACGTTTGGGAATTAGCACTAAAGACAAAGTACAGCTGAGGAAATGTTATTAGTTTTGCAGGTATTTAGTCAAACACGCGGTATTGCACCAAATTGCACGGCAATCCGTCCAATAACTGTCGAGACATCACACAAAACCTCGTGGTGGCGCCAGAAAATAGTTCAGGGGATCAAGTCAGTCGGCTTCATCCTCTGCGGACCATGAATGTGTGAAAGGAATTTTATGGAAATCTGTCCGGTAGGTACTTGAAGTCTGGACTAGAACGGCTACTTGGTTAAGGTTAGGAGGTTACAATAATAAACTCATGGTTAGTGTTTGTGGACGTTGGTGGTCATGGTTAAAAGAGACCAAAGCTGACTTACTGGCTGAAATGACCGATGGTGTTCTTCTTTTTAGGGGGACATTTAAACATTTAAATCATCTAATTTCTGCTTTCCAGTAAAACCCGAGCACTTCTGAAATGTTTTAGTTTTCCTTGAGCATGTTTTCATCCTGACCACTGAACATTCAGAGTTGTTGAGGAGGTTTCTGATGGTGGCGGAAACACTGAAGTCATCATGTTCTCCTGAGAGAGCTGCGAATACGAAACATCAGCGCGCCGAAGGCGGAGGGGAGCTGAGCCTTTACATTTGATGCTCCTGTGGAGCCGCTGACATCCTCCTCATCAATAAAGCAGCCGCGGCAGCTTCTTCACATCCACGCTGCAGATAAATGATTCAGGCCTGGACACTATGTGACCGCTTAAAGGAAGCACAGATTGAAGCGTGACTGCGCAGGTCAGCAGACCTGAAGTGAACTAAACTCTGCCGTTTATTGGCCACAGAGTAAGAGTAACAAGTCTCCGCTGTTCATCTTTTTCTCAACCAGAGGATCCTCGTTATTTCGATATTAAACAGCACTAACGGTCCCTAGCGCCCTCTAGAGGCGCCAGTGTTGGACAGAACAAACAGCATCCTGATTGGTTTATCTGTTCTTAATTTCTCTATCTGATCTATTAGGTTTGTCCTGAGGGTGGCGCTAGAGGAGAGGTCATTACATCTGAGAAGTTTACCCTCTGGAGAGCAGGAATAGGGTCAGGAACGGTCACCACAATCTACAAATCAGACTGATATTTCTTGTATAAAATGGGAACTTTTGTCGTGATAGTGGCGCCACTTGTAGAGGAAACGTCAGGGGGTCACCTTTTGGTAGGAACTTTGCTCAGTATATGTTGAGATATTTAGCTCTGGATAGACCAACTGACCGTCGGCGCTGTTAGCTCTGTCTCGGGAAAATTACGTTCACACACAACAGATTTGGCATCAACAGAAACATTCGGCAGGAAATGGTGCATCAAGCCAATCGCCAGACAAGAATGTTGAAATTGGACAATTGAGCAAAAACTCCGTGTTACATTCGAGCAAAATGTTTTTACACCCAAAGTCTTTCTAAAATATCTGCACATGGCAACTACGGTTAAGGAGATCGTGGGTTTTCCAACAGGTGCGATCACATTAAAATTTCCGTCCTCCGAATATTCACCCCGTCTCTCATTGACGTCTTCTGAAGCCCGAAGACGGGCAAATTCAAGTTCTCTGTTTCGACCAAGCGGGATGTGCTCGTTCGGCCGATAGAATCACTGATGCATCGTTGTGATGTTTGTTTATTACCCGCATCAGAACAACATGTCATCATGACATCACGCCCTTCTTCGGGAAAGGAACAGACACGTAATGTGACCGTGGCTTTATGGTTTTAAGAAAGGCAAGGATTAACTGCGGGTCTGTGACGGTCTCGCCCATGAAAGTAGGACCGACCTCCCCTCCTGATGAGGTGTTCACACGTGGTGGACTCAAACAGGAAGTCCAACACGATCCACGACTCAATAGTCTCCCAGTGGTGCAACAAGGGGACGTGGAGGAACTTTCAGTTTTTATGCAAATGTCGTCGGCCGGGCAACAGAGGCCCAGCTGCTCGTTCCATCTCGCCTCTGTGAAACCACCTTAGGGCGTTTTCACACCTGCCTTGTTTGGCAAGGACTTTCGGACTTTTCAGTTTGGTCCAAAATTGCAGGTGTGAAACCTCCCTCGGACCGCGGTCCGGACCACACAGACGAAATTTGGTCCGACGAATAGAGGCGTTCTCGGTCCGGATCAAACTTAACAAAGGTTCGGTTCGTTGCGAGTGTGAAAGCATCGTCTGTATGAGTCGGACTTTCAGACCAGTTACGGGAAGTTGCCGTGGTTCCCGCGTGCCCCAAACAACAGAAGAAGACGGAACCACCAGACCTGTGGCAGCACACGGGGAGAGGAGGAGCCGAGGCTTTTAACTGAAATATGGTCTGAGGACATAAGAAGAAGTCAATGAAATGTTCGCACAGCGAGGACGTTCATTTGGCGAGTTGGAACCAGCCTCAGATACAGCTGTTGCTGCAGACAGTAACGCCACAGCAACAACAGCGTAGTCGCAACAATATGACTCATCTTGTCAAAGTTACCCGCTGACTTGACGACACGTCCGCCAACAAACCAATCGGTGTTAAGATGCAGCCCGCACAACCGATGACGACAGGACGCAAGCACGTCGCGTAAAGGTCTTCAGTGCGCTCGCATAGTTGCAGTGTGAAGCCAAACCGAAACGAACCGAATGTATAAAATGTATCAAAATATGAACTTTGGTTCGGACCTCGGTGCCGACTTCCAGGTGTGAAAACGCCCTTAAACACACGTGGGGGAAAGCCGATCGTTGCGGTGCACGGCTTCCTCCGCCAGTACGGTACAACTTTAACAAGCTGCCGGGCTTGAAGGCGCTTGCGTGGAAACACGTCGTTTAGGAAATGAGCTACTCGAGCGAGGATAAATAGCTAGATGCGAATTACGTGCTTAACAACTAAACAAGCGTCAGGCTCGTCTGAGCCGCGCTACTTCCTCACTGCCTGCGCTGACATGTTTCTACGGCTCTGCTTCACCCTGCTGCACGCACTCCTGCCTACTTTCACTCTTTTTTTTTACATCGAAAACTTGGCCAGACAGAAAGTTAATCAGCGCACGTTTTTCTTTTTCCCCGCCCTGCGCTGCACTTGTGTCTGAAAATAAACAACTGAAAGGAAGAGGCTGAAAGAGATGAAGAGCTGGAGAGACAACGGAGAGAGTCAGAGAGGGAGTAGAGTGAGCGAGAGAGAGAGATAGGAAAAATGCAAAAGAGAGAGAGCAGGGAGGAACAGGGTAGGAGGTATAAAAAGACCGACAGAGAGAGCGAGAGGAGGGGGAGGGCGAGCAGCAGCAGCAGCAGCTCAGCTGTTGTTACAACAGGGAGAGCGTGCGGTCATCGAGGGGGAGAGAGCTGTTGCCACGGGGATTATTACCACGTCTGCCGCCGCGGCAACGGCCGACAGGACCTGAACCGAGAGGAGGCTGAGGTTGTCGGTTTGGGGGCCGAGCCCACGAGCAAGGCAGCGGGGGTCACGGGAACCATACGGGAGAGAAGAGAGGAGAGGGCTGAAGTGAGGGACGATGTCGGACTCATTTGAAGGAAAAGACAAAGACAAATGCAGAGAAGAAGAAGAGCGAGAGAGTGCGTTTGGGAATTTCAAGAATCCAGATTTGAGAGTGTAAAACGTCACAGACGAGGAAGCGAAAGAGGAAAGAAGAGCCCGAAAGCGGAACAGAAAAGGCGAAGTGATAGTGCCTCAGCCTGTGGTTGTGCAGAGTTTTAGGGTTTTTCTGTCGTCTTTTCTTCTGATTTTTGTTTTACTTCTCTGACGCTTCGCCTTCGATCTTCATGCCGAGAAGAACATCAGCTCAGTCACAGTAAGTGTATCCGTCTCGTAGCGGATTTCGATGTTTCAGGTCTGTTATCGTTAACAGTCCCACGACGTTTCAGCCTCGATACTTCCTCCGAGCCCATTGGCTCCTCCTGAAGACGTAAACCTTTAAAAACAGGATTTAGTTTCAAATATATTTTTTAATTTGTTGTGGGTTTTTTTGTGGACAATAAACACAACATATTGATACTGTCATACCGCCATAAGACGCGGAAAGGAAGAACGTATTCACTTTTGAGAAGCTGGAAACAAAATTGTTGACGACTCAACTCAAATGTTCACGCGGATATCACGGAAATACACGACGTTAGCATCGGAACTAGTAAATGAAGTACAGAGAGATGCAGTACTAATAATAGAAATAACACGACAGTACATCAGTGCAGCAACAGTATTGGGGTATGGAAGTTTACATCAGGATAAAAGTTTAGACTTTACGTTTAATGTGAAAATGTGTTAGATTTCATTTGAAACTTAAATCTGCACCTATTCTATCTGCTAACAAGTGTGTGCGTCTCCTTCCTCGTGTTCCTTCATCACTATGAACACACACACACTGTGGTTTACACGCCGTCCTTGCTGCCCCCAAACACTCGGGGAAAACGTGGATCCATCCGCCGCTGAAAATAGTCCCTAGCTAATGCACTATTTCTTCCAGTTAAAGAAATTGCTGAGGCTTTTTTTTAAACATGAAACTGTGTATCTGTGAGGTGTTTATTAAGGATTTACGTCACGTCAGCAGGAACCAATCGGCTCGGAGCTGAGAGCCGCAGACAGGAAGTCAGAAATGTTGCTGGTTCGGCTCTGCACATGGGATTTGTTGAAAGTAAGAAGAAACACCAGACTTGTGTTCTAAAACTACAGAGTTCTGTACATCTCGCACGTCCTGAATCAGCGTGTGTTTTCAGTGCTGGGCTGCGAGAACGGTTTCCTAGTTCTGGCTCCCCAAGTGATGCGGTGATTCGATACCGCAGAAAACAGGGAACTGAAGTGCTCCACATTTTTGGGAGATACTCGCTGTCCCCTGTCGGATGTCCCGGGTGGATATCAGTTCCATCAGTCTCTGTCCAGTACGGAGGCCGTGTTTAGCCTAGCTTAGCACAAAGACTGGAAGCAGAGAGGCACTAACTCCTTAAAAGGGGAGAGGCTACAGCCATGCTAGCAGCTCCGTGGGCTTAATGTCAGCATGCTAACATGCTCACATGCTGGTGTTGGCAAATCTCAATTTAGCATGTTGGCATGGTAACATTTTCTAATTAGCGCTAAACACATAATCCAAAGTGTTGGATGGAGAAACATTTTGACCTGATGATGGCGCCACGGGGACCATGAATGTCTGACCTCTGACCTTTCACCTTTCAGCCCTGGGAGGCATTCAACGCGGCTGCTGGTCTCTCTGCATGCAAAACTGACTAATGAATATGGAGCAGCAGGTCTGCGTTAACGCTCTGTCCCTTTATTGACATTCACCACATTTCATACGGAGCCACTCGGCGGCCATCTGCAGCCGCGCCGAGGTCCGCCCATCTGCTCATGAATATTAATGAGCAGTTAGATGTGAGTGAGGAGCGAGAGAGCGAGCCGGAGGGGGCACATCAGGATGACAGGCGACAGGATCTGCGATCCCCGGGGGTGTTTGGAGCTCTTGTTCGCAGTTCAGGAGAGCATGACTGCACATTTCCAAACGCATATTATAGTATGGTAATGTGGTTTGATACACTACATGGCCAAAAGTATGTGGACGGCTGAACAGTCCCTCTGTACGTGGCAGCGTGACGCGATTGTTACGCCATGTGTGCGTTAACGTGCCGCCTCCGCTCTGCTGGTTTCGGCCTTTGATGTCCAGATGTTGGACCGAGCTGCAGGGGGTTTGCTGCCATTCAGGCAAGAGAGCGTCAGTGAGGTCCGCCACTGAGGAGAACCATTTCTTTGCGGAGCTGCTTTGTGTCCGGAGGCATTGTCACGCTGAAACGGGAACAACACAAACTGAGGTTGATCAGCAATATCGTACGGTAAAAACAGTTTTACAGTTTTGGAATTTACTCATCACGTGTACTTGGTCTGGGGCACAGCAGGTGTTACTGGCAGCCCCAGTAGCTCCACTGTTGCCCAGAAAGCCTAAATGACCTCAGGCGGACCCGTGAGCCTTAGTGAGTGGTCTGTAAGAAAACAAAAGGAACAAACTGGCATGTTAATCGTGTGCCAAAAACATGCGGAGTCCCAATAAAACTCAACCTTACGGTCAGTTAGCTCCTGCCTTTCCCAAATGTTACCAAAAAGGCGCCAGAAGGGGGCGCGTGTGCAGCGGCCGGGGACTCTAACCTGCGATGTGTGTTGAGGCACCAACACGCACTTTTTCAACGTGAGAGTTTGTGGTGAACTGATACCACACAGGATAAAAAGCAGTTAAAATGAGCTCAGCCTGAACACACACATTAATGCAGCAGTGATATGAATCCAGGAACATCGGACAGGGAACATTTTACTGCACAGTGAGTACTTTTACTTGTAGCTGATAATGCTCACATACTTCAGTCAGGTTTTGAATGCAGGACTTTGACTTGTAGTGGAGTATTTTCACAGTGTGGTATTACAGTACTTTTACTGAAGCATCTGGAGGATCTGAGTACTTCCACCACTGCTTAAGAGTCACAGTGGTTACTGACAGAAGCAAGGCTTGTAATTTTCACTGCAAATAGTACTGCCATAGTACAGCCTTTTGCTAATTAAGAGCATGCTAATCCCCAATGAACTGAAAATAACTGTGGACACTCCCTGTCCACATACTTTTGGCCATGTAGTGTAGGTAAAGTTTAATATTTAACCATTTTTTTCCCCCCTCCTTGGAGATAAACATTCCTTAAGTTTAGGTTTGTTTCCAGGACCCTTAAACACATCTGTTCCCTCACTATTACAATCTTTTAGGCAACATTTTAAGGGTAAACTGAGAAGCAGAAGCGACACCTTTTTGTCTTTTCTCCCTTCAAATGACTCACCCCATGTGTATTTCTACTTAACTTTCTGCAATATATTATATATTATCTGAGACTTGCTGTCTGCTTGCTTTCTGCATGTTTGCTGGTGTCCTCGGGCCGAGGCAAGGATATAATATTTCACCGCTCTCAGAAGAAAGCTCTGAATATCAAATAAAACAAACTATCTGGAAACAAGAGCAGCAGCGTTATTTCCAGGCCGGACTCCATGAATATCAAATGAAAGAAAGTATCAGAATTCAAAACAGCCTCTTTTACTTTCAGCAGCTTCACATCAGAGCATTAAACAGGCTTTGACCTCCAACCGGTGAAGCAAAACCTCTTAAACGTATTAGAGTAACTCAAAGCTCCGTCTCCGGACCAGGAGTAGTTGTAGTATTTGAGTATAAGTGTAACTTTCAGGTTGTAATGCTGTGGTAACTACAGTCATGTTGATGTTAAGCTGAGTTACAGGTCGCCCCCCCTTTACTTTAATCTGAGGGTGACAGCGGTGGAAGAAGTACTCAGATATTTTACTGCAGTAAAAGTACAAATACCATCATCTAAACGTACTCCATAACAAGTGGAAGTCCTGAATTCAAAATGTTACTCAAGTAAAAGTACAGAAGTATTATCAGCAAATGAATGTTGTTATAGAATTATTATATTATTAGGTTTTTATCACCATAAAATACGTGTAAGAGCATTTTAATGTTGTACTTCATCAGTGTGGAGCCTATTCCTCGATACTTTATGTACTTCTCGGTAGATTAGAAGTTTTTACCTTTTTAATAACTAATAATAAGTAACTAGTAACTTTAAGTGTCAAGTAACTAGTAGTCAAGCAAAAAGCGCAGTATTTCCCTCTATGTAATGAGAAGTAGAAGTATAAAGTAGTACAAATACCTCCAAATTGTACGTACGTATGTACGGTACTTGCTTCAGCTGAGGTTTTCCTCTGCTGGCCAACCGGCCATGCTGATGTTACTGGGCGTTTAACTTGTTCTTCTTCTTCTATGGTGACGGCTAATTAGGAAGCGGTTGTCTGGTCTGATGAGAGTTCCCAGTGATTTATCCAAAACTTCAGAGCTCATCTGTCTGCGTCCGTGACCAGGAAAGAAAATATTCCACCTCAAATGACCAAATGCTGAATATCTCCCCAAACACAGAGGACTTCTCGTTATATTCGTCTTCCTTGGTGAATCGCTGACTCCGTCTCGCTTGGGGTTTTTTTTTCTTTTCTTTTGTTCTTGTCTATTCCAGGGGGAGAATTATGGTGAAAATGATTAACGAGCAAAAGGGGTTGTAGCGTGATAAATAGTGGAACCGATTACCCGGGGCCCGAACATACAGAGGGCCCCCAAGAAGCCTGGCGGTAAACGTCTGGTTCTATCTACGCTTTCACATTACGGGCATCCTCAGTGAAGGCCTACCACCGGCTGAAGTGAACGCTTGACAGGCTTGTTTTTTGTGCGTGAAAGAATAACGGGCCAAGACAAATGCAAATATTAAGAGGCTAACGTCAATATCACATGCTTCGTGCTTGTAGTTAGCGGGGAAAGCTGCGACGGGACCGAGAGTGGAAGAAAGGAAGAGGCGCGCAGGTTGCTTCCAGGAGTGAGAGGGATGAAACTACAGGTTCAGGCGTTATGGTGTTGACTCAGTTCATGCGTGACGATGGATGGGTTAAAAGAGTCCTCCGCAGATTTGTCATTGCACTCCTACGGAGTCCAGACTCACAACGGACAGGCGATCCAAGTGAGCGCAGCAGAATCAGCTTTGTCAAAACCTGGTGCCTACATTACCCACAAAGCAACTCTTCCTCTGGCCTGCAGCAGAGACGAACAGCGGGCCGCGGAGGTCCGGTGAGCGCCGAGAACTCCTCGAAAAGAACGCAAAGGAATGTCCTTCTGAGCTGCCGTAGGACTCCCCAACGCCTGGAAGCACGCGCAGGCCCCCTTTAAGAGAGGGTGGGGGCCCGGATTTATGAGCTCTTATTTATCTACTTACTCATCATGGAGGGCCGATACATCACCTGCATCTGTAGCTAATTAATCTTTCCTGTGCGAATGTGCGGGGATACTTTTCTAAATCACGTGGGCTGCACAGCTGATTCAAGTCCACCGTGAAAGAGAAACAAAAGCCCTTCTGTCATGGTTTGAGGGTTCGTGTACAGTTATTTCCTGATTTGTTTTGAAACCTCCCCTCGTGTTCCCTCCAGCTGTGTCTAATTGTCCTTCCCTCACGTGTGAATGTAGCCGGCGTGATTCCTTTCTTCTTGGCCAGTATGTTGACTCCTGCTTTTGGTTTCCTGCCGTTATCTGCGAGCTACGATAAACCTTTGGTCTGCCCCTGTCTGCGCTTGGGTCCTTTCCCTGTATTCTGCGCGCCAACAGACGTTAACACTTTAGTCTTCCGTCCATCACGTTGCGCTGCGCGTAGCTTTCATGGGGTTTGTGGATCTTTTCTTGATGCCAAAAACCTTTCAGCCACGAAACACTAAAGCGCTGCTCTCTGTGAGACAAGAAAAATAATCCTGTCGGTCGAAGGCGTGGGGGTTAGTCTGGTCTCGGGTCAGTTTCATAATGAGACTGTATGACATAACGTAAACACAGCGAACCGGATTAGCGGCCGACTCTGCTGTGAAACAGCGCTGGGTCGCTGCGGGACAGGACACATGTTGGGCTGGACGGAGCCAACAGCTGGACCGCTCTGCTCTGGTCCAGATGTTGGGTTCATCTTCTGATCCAGAAACTGGGTTAAAAAAAATGCTTTAGTGTTGAGTCAGATCCCACATCTGTTTGTTCTCAATCTCACAGTTCAAAATCACCATTAATAACGTCGCATGGCCAGTAATCCAGAAAATATTTCCCCACAATTCCTAAATGTAATTGGGAGCGAGAGTTATATTTGAATATGTGCAGTGGTTAGGACACAATACACTTACATACACTTGCGTTTATACTTGTGCTTGCCAAAGCTGCATTAACAGATAACATTAAAATCAGAAAGCAAATGTCTGAGACGCGCCGGGACGAGCAGAGCTGCAGCATCAAATAGTTAGAGCTTAGCTGCAGAAGTACTCAGAAAAAACATTTCAGTGGAAACAGATTAAAATGACAGATTTCCTCCGGATGTTTAAAACACTGAGCTGCAGTCAGTTCATCTTTGTTTCTCCGCTGACCTCTTACATCAGCCGGCTTTAGCTCCCACTGTTTAATATTTAGATACTTTCACCATCAGCAGCCACTCACATGGTTTCCACTATAAAGACAAAAGTACAACAGAGTCCATAAACAGCGGAATATGGCATCATGCCTTTCAGGTTAGAGTTACTAACTTGAGGAACTTTCTTTCCCCCCTTTCTCTTCAGCACCAGTCAGGGTCGACCCTTTTCACAGTCTGTAATCCAGGAGGAATTTCCAATCTGCCTGGAAAGCTTTTAGAGCGCGTTAGAGAGTACAGTTCAGTACTTCCTTAATCCAACCTTCAAATTTAGGAGGTGAAGCCTGTTTCAGAACAGTAAAGGAGAGAAAATGAATCCCCTTAGCATCCCTTGCCGTTGGCAACCACTCGAATGCCGCTCGCCGCACCCTCCCTTTCCAAGCGTGAATCCAGAGCCAGTGATCGGTGTGTCCCTTCTGGGCTTCTGTAGAAACATGGCGCCTCCTATAGCTCCCTCTGTAGATATAAAGGGCTCATTCTACGCTAATAAAAACACAACGATTCTTACTTTCAGCTGGTCAGACACTAATGACAACACACTTTTGAACATTGTTTTCCATTTCTGCCGACAGCTCCTCCTGAATGTTTGAATCCACAAGTATAATATGACTTATTCTGCATAATGAGAACTCTAACTTTTGCTACTTTTAAGTACATTTTGATGCTAATTGCAAACATCATCTACGTTCGTCTTTGATCCGTGAATCTTTCACCAGGTTTCCGTTGGTTCCCTCCCGCAGTCCAAAGACACGCCTGAACGTGAGCGTTAATGTCTCCTCCTCACATCATGTTCGCCGTAGTTTTGAGTGTAACAAACAAAGTTGGTGTATTGTGTCGACACGGAGCTCTTAAAGGACAGTGTGTGTACATGTTACGTGTGGCGGCGTTGGCGAGCGCAAAGCAGTGAATCAGAGAAATGAAACGTCATTTTCCGATCGTTTAATCCCACCGTCCTGTTATGGTCTTGGACCTGCGAACTCGTAAAGATGTCGTCTTCATGACGTCCTGCCTCCCGAGGCATCGAGGCGCGTGGCCTTCATGTGGCATTATTGGGGCGTTAATCACGCAAATGAACAATTCTCGTGAACGCGCGCTCAGTTGGGCACGGCCGTGTTCACGCGGGTCATTGCCACAGCTGGCTGACGTTGGGAGCGCTTGCTGAGTCTGAAAACTACGGGAAAGTCGAGATAGGAATCTGAAAATGTTTTCGCATGAGACCCATTGTTGTGTTTTAGGAAAATTCTACTTTTTCTGCCTTTTAAGGTCATCGCATCGAGTGGTTTAAAGCCACTTCGTGACATTCGTAATCGCCACCGATCCATTAAAATGTTAATAATTTGCAGGTACAGGAAACTCAGGAGCCCTTAGAACTGTCATTGGTAGCCGTTGTTTCTTCCCCTGCTGTAAATGCTGGGCTGTAAAACAGTTTCTCGGCGTTTCGTCGTAACGTAACGCGCTGCTCCGAGCGGGCGTGGACTCAGCGGGCTGCGTGGCGCCGATGTGAGTCCACCAGCAGAGCCCCGTGTTCTGCTGGAGAACCGGAGTCCACTCGAATCCTCGTCTGGGGAGAGAGAGAGCGAGACACTGAGAGCTACACACTGTACACAGTAAGCTGTGTGTGTGTGCGTTCGATTACTGGCTAATTTGCATGACACACACACACACACACACACACACACACACACACACATTCCTGCTGTGCTTTGTGTCGATGTGACTGATAGTATTTTTTTTATCAGAGAAACAAAAGACTGCTGCTAATAACTGCTGTGTGTGTTAGTGTGCGTGTTAGTGTGTGTGTGCGTGTGTGTGTGCGTGTGTGTTAGTGTGTGTGTGCGTGTGCGTGCGTGTGTGCGTGTTAGTGTGTGCGTGTGTGCGTGTGTGTTAGTGTGTGCGTGCGTGTGTGTGTGCGTGTGTGTTAGTGTGTGTGTGCGTGCGTGCGTGTGCGTGCGTGTGTGCGTGTTAGTGTGTGCGTGTGTGTGTGCGGTTAGTGTGTGCGTGTGTGTGTGCGTGTTAGTGTGTGCGTGTGTGTGTGCGGTTAGTGTGTGCGTGTGTGTGTGTGCGTGTTAGTGTGTGCGTGCGTGTGTGTGCGTGTTAGTGTGTGCGTGCGTGCGTACGTGAAAACTGCACGAACAGGGCAGCGGCCTCCGTCCTGCCTCCGTGTCCTCGCAGCGTTTCTAGTGTCCGACAACGTTCGGACCTGCTCCGGCTTTTGGCCTCTGCTCCCCAGCGTTCCAGAGAGGTTTCTGTACGTGGACCGTTGTGTCCGCTCTGCTCCGGGTTTCTGTGCAGGCAGATGTGTTAACGTATACGCACGTTTGTGAATGTCGACAGGTGACGAACTCGGCGCGACGCGGACCCTCGCGGTCCTTAGTGACTAAGTGGATGTGGAAAGACGGTTGAGTGAAATCCAAATGTGTATTTTTAGGAAAAATCCTCCGGACAAAATGTCCACTCATACGGAAGGAAGAAGTGAAGCGTAGGGATCGCATTTCTTCAAACAGGAAGTAAAGTCGCGCGGTCACAGGTTTGATTCCCACCCCAGCTAAACTTTGGGTCTCTTTGTTTGTTGCTTTTCCAGAAGTTGAGACTCCTCGGACGGGGGGGGGGGCGGGGCGGGGAAGCAGCTGATTGGTTGACCTTTTGTGGAGGTCAGGGGTCGAAAGGCCATGGCGGGCCGACTCCTCCTCTTCCTGTTCATCTCCGTGACGCTCTGCCACGCCCACTTCCCCTCTGGCCAGCGTCTGAAGCCCCGCCTCCAGAGAGACCGCCGCAACATCCGGCCGAACATCATCCTCATCCTGACGGACGACCAGGACCAGGAGCTGGGTGACTGCAACACAGCTATTAGCCTCTTATTACTATCAGCATTACTGAGCATTAATATCACTGTTCCCAATTGTTTTAATATTACTGCGAATGCTTTTACTATTAATAACACTGATGTTGAAACAACATCCCACGGCAAACATCAAATCTTTTATCTCTGATAATCAAATTTGCTTTATTGGCCATAACTGACCTTTTTGCTAAGCCCCGCCCCCCTTAGTTACTGTTGCTACGCCTGTCGATCTAGAGCAGCCGTCACCAACCTGTTTGAAACTGAAGCTACTTCTCGGGTACCGATTAATGTGAAGGGCCACCAGTTTGATACGCACTTCTGAAATAACACATAAAACATTTTAATTTACCTTTAGTTATATGTTCTTATTAATAATGAATGATCTTCATCTATGTCAAGACCCTGATCATGTTAATGATTTCTCACAATAGTCATCAACAAAGATTTAACAAGGTGGGAAACGGATAAATATCAAGATGCAGAACTTTATTTCGATAAATCTCTGCAAGTATTTACCTTTTCAAATGACCACTTCTTCAACATTTTCACTGGCCACCAACAGTTTTTAACAAATCCGGCACCGCGTTGCACCGTGTTTGTACAGCTTATCAATTACGTAACATACAAAATTCAACTTTCAGGGTTCACTGAAATTCTCACCAAATCTGCAGCATTTTTAACAGAATGGTCATATCTTACATTTAACAAACACATTTGTCACGATTTTTCAATAATTGAATTCAGCTGCCCTGTTGCCACGGAGAACTGTGAAAATGATATGTTTTCTTTCTTTCTTCTGCCATGTTTTCGGGGGTAAATCATCTCCTCCCCTTCCCTGCGCCTGCAAACTGGTCTCCACGGCAACCGTTGCCTAATCTAATATGGAAAATTTTTTCAACAAGTTTTTATTTTTTTATTGTCATTTTCCAGTTCACACGCGCGCCGGCGCCACGTTGCGGACGGCTGATCCAGGCCTTAAGCAGTTTGCAGTAATAATGGGATGTTCACACTGCCAGAGCACGTGTAAAATAAAAACATACATAAACAAGAAGAAATGTCCTATTCAGATACACACAGATAATCATAAGGATAATAATTAATAAATTGTCGACTTGCAGTTGAAATGCAAACACAAACACTGAAAGTCTCGGTCTGCCTGTAGGCTCGATGCAGGCGATGAATAAGACGCGCCGCATCATGGAGGAGGGCGGGACGTCTTTCTCCAACGCCTTCGTGACCACGCCCATGTGCTGTCCGTCACGTTCGAGCATGCTCACTGGGAAGTAAGACGGACGTCCGACTCTGCCCGGCTTACTGATTTTCTGAAAGCTTTAAAGCTGCATTGCGCTGATGTTACATGTCAAAGTCAATGTTTTTCAAATGTGTCAACACCTAAATATCTACATTTCAAACAAACTGAAGTTGATTTAATTTTAAAAAAAAAGTAAAAACCTTTTTTTATTGTGACGAGTTTTTTTTAAATAACACGTCTGACATCGTCACGAAGCCCACACCGTCTCTCTCTCTCTCTCAGGTATGTCCACAACCACAACACCTACACCAACAACGAGAACTGTTCCTCGATGTCATGGCAACGGCAGCACGAGCCGCGGACCTTCGGGGTCTACCTCAACAACACCGGATACAGGACAGGTATGGGGGTGTGGCAGCGCTGCTCAGTCTGCAGGCCAACGGGCGGGATCATTTCATCATCATCATTATTATTAGAAGAGGTAGTATTTGTTTGAACCATTAGTTCTTCAGCAGTGACAATGAGCTGCTAGTTACCACTTATAACGGCCTAAAAACATTTTTACGTAATACAGACTCTGCCCTTTGTCTCCATCCGGCGGCTAAACATCGCTTCCCTTCCACGTAGGCGCGCTGCTCTCGGGTTGAGTTTGTGCTCAGAGGGTTCAGACAGGAGAATCTCCGTCGCTGCTCAGGTCACCTGTGACGCTCACGACTCCGCCCCGCCTCACGCTCGGGTCTGATGCTGCTCTCACAAATCGGTTCCTGTGCGCTCGCACAGGCTTTGACTCGCAGGCTAGAGTAGCTCTCGGATTTGTGTTGAGCTCTTTCGTAGTCAGTATGCTTCCTGGGACAGTTAGAGACGCAGACTCAGGCTCTTATTACTCCTCTGTGATCCCCCGATTCCGTGTGTGTGTGTGTGTGTGTCCGTCCTCTCTCCAGCCTTCTTCGGGAAGTACCTGAACGAGTACAACGGCTCGTACGTCCCCTCTGGGTGGAGGGAGTGGCTCGGTTTGGTGAAGAACAGCCGCTTCTACAACTACACGCTGAGCCGCAACGGAGTCCGAGAGAAACATGGAGCCCAGTACCCGCAGGCAGGGGCGCACACACACACA
>CM022479.1:29526215-29545675 GCA_011952105.1 Coreoperca whiteheadi
CACACACACACCACTACACACACCACAACACACACACCACAACACACACACTACACACACACCACAACACACACACCACAACACACACACTACAACACACACACTACACACACACCACACACACACCACAACACACACACCACAACACACACACTACACACACACCACAACACACACACTGTACACACACACCACAACACTATACACACAGACCACAACACACACACTGTACACACCACCACAACACACACACTGTACACACCACCACAACACACACACTATACACACACACTGTACACACCACAACACACACACACTGTACACACCACAACACACACACACTGTACACACCACAACACACACACAACACATACACCACAACACACACACACTGTACACACACACTACAACACAACACACACACCACAACACACCACAACACACACATACTGTACACACCACACACACACTGTACACACCACAACACACACACACTGTACACACACACACTGTACACACCACACCACATACACTGTACACACCACAACACACACACACTGTACACACCACAACACACACACACTGTACACACCACAACACACACACACTGTACACACCACAACACACACACACTACAAACACCACAATACACACACACTGTACACACCACAACACACACACACTGCACACACCACAACACACACACACTGTACACACTGTACACACCACACCACACACACTGTACACACCACACCACACACACTGTACACACCACAACACACACACTGTACACACCACAACACTCACACTGTACACACCACAACACACACACACTGTACACACCACAACACACACACACTGTACACACCACAACACACACACTGTACACACACACTGTACACACTGTACACACACCACAGCACAATTTAAAGATGTGCTGGTGGAAGGAGCAGCGTTGACTCGTACCTGCTGTGGGTTTTTATTTTAGGCCACTTTGTGTTTCCGGCTCTTTGAAGCTGCAGTGGGAAATAACTCAAAGACACGAAGGCGTCTCTTCTCTTCTCTTGGCATCTGTCAAATACAGAAATAAAAGCATCATTTAATGGGCCTGTTTGTACATCAAAATCCTTCTCTTTCAACTTTCTAGCTTCAAGTTTCCTGCAAATAATTGGGAGAAATTATGGGGCAAAAAATAGCTATTTCTTCTCCATTAAGTAAATATTCATTCCTTAATCATTTCTTACTGGAACCTTCATTCTCCTTATTGAACAGTGTGCACGTAGAGCTGATCCGCTCTGACTTAAAGGCACACACGTGTTTACTGAACACTAGTTTAGCTGTTAGTTAGTTTCAAATTATCGAATTCTTTAAAGGAAATGATTAAGACATTATTCTCAAATCACGGGGCCTTAATATAAAGAGATCACAACATCTCTGATCATAAACAGATTTCAGTCCGACGTGTTTTGGAACACGTAAACCCACGTTTGACCTTCTGCTGGTGGGTTCGATGTCTGTTGGCAAAAACCTCCCAAAGGTTTGAGTGTGGTTGGAGGCGTCACCGCGGCCAGGAGGAAAAGGGGGATGATGATGATGATGATGATGATGTATAACAAACATGTTTGTGTGTTTGCGTGTGTTGCCAGGACTACCTGACCGACCTGATCACGGCCGAGTCCATCAGGTACTTCCGCTCCTCGAAGCGCGTCTATCCTCACCGACCAGTGCTGATGGTTCTGAGCCACGCGGCGCCGCACGGACCTGAAGACTCGGCGCCGCAGTACAGCACCGCCTTCCCCAACGCATCGCAGCACATGTAGGCCCACACACACAAATCCTGAAGCAACGCAACGAAAATATCTGTGCGCGCGCGTGTGTGTGTTAATGAATGCGTGGGTTTTATTTCCTTTCTTTCGAAGAAGTGACGTATTTCTCATTAGAACTTGATACGTTTGAAAACGCGCCGCGGCGAGTTCCAGGCCCCTTCTGCATCCTGAGCCGGAGGCCCGACTGTCTGTCTCTGAGCCGACCGACGGGTCGGACGGAGGTCACAGCAGCGTCAGGCGCTCTTTTACCTCCCTGTCAAATCTCTCTCATCCAGCAGATGTGAGCAGATGCCCGAGGAAAACGCCGGCTGCACTCCTGCTGTCGGGAGACCATTTAAATCCCATTCAAAGCTCACCAGGCTTTTTTTGTTAACACAGAAACGCTGCTGGAAATACTTGGAACAGACAGTAATCCCTTTCCTCTGAAAGGATTAATTAAACAAAGTCACTGCGTGACTAAACACTGATGCATCGTCCTGATCAACATTTGACTCTTCAAGTTGAAAAGCTTTATCTTTCAGCACAGAAACACAACACATTTATATTGAGAGCTGCTTGTGATTATCCCATTAAAAGTAGAAACCAAGAGGCCAAAAGTAAAGTCGCATATCAACTGGAAACGTACAGATTCAAACGTTGTTAACGGGACAGAAAGTGAACGTAGAACACGCTGTGAGCAGAAAACGGAGCAGCTGTGAAACATGTGTTTGGCTAGTTATTGTCGTTTTCTTTAGTTTAAAAATCTGCAATATTTCATTGCTGTTTGAAGTCATGATGTGTTTTATTTTATGTCAGTTTCAGCCTTTGAGTCAGTTCACGTGGGGAAAAATCTGAGAAACTAAACAGCCCGACACGCGGTTTAAAAGGAAGAAGCAGCCCCATTTTTAGGACGAAGACCCTGAAAGTGAAACATCATCCTGTTAAAACCAGCTGACAAACTAAATATGGATGAAAGGTTCTGTTTTGGCTGCGGCTTCTCCCCAAACTAATAAAGCAGGAATTTGGTAAATAAAGACAAAATGAGACAGAAACGCAGTGAAGAGGTGTAGCCAAATCATTGTAGATAGTAATCATCACCATGTTTTGTCACATTTTCAGGTTTTAACTTCTACCACAAACGCTTTAAAGGCAGAATGTGGATATAATATTTAAATAATATTAATATTTTAGAGCAGCCGGCGAACATAGAGCAGCGTTTAGCAGCCACAGAGCCAGACGTTTCCCTCAGGAGCTGCTGGAGACCAAACTCAGAGCGAGCAGAGAGAGAACGGGCCGGGCCGACGCTCATCAGGCGACACAAACACGACTCCTGAACCGCCATGTTGCTCTGCGGCTGCTGGAGGTGGAAATAAGCTGCTGTTTGAAACAGGTTCAACGTATCACTGAAAAGGTGATAATATGGCGGCGGTTAACGTGGACTTCTGTGTTAGAAATAATAACTACAGTGTGTTAGAAGTCTGTGTGTGTGTGTAGCTCAGTATATGGAGGCAGTAGGACGCATCAAGCTGTGTGTGGATTAATGGCAGCAGATGCTCCTGCTCATTAATTTCACACCCAGCCTTGTGGCGCTATCTTCGTGGGGACCCGTCATTGACATAATGCATTCCCCGCCCCTTTACCCCAAACCCCAACCCTCACCCTAAAACCAAGCCTTAACCCTCAAACAGCCCTTTTAAACTTGTGGGGTCCAGCAGTGTGGCCCCACAAAGCTGCCGGGACCCCACAAGTGTGGTGGGCCCCTGGTTTAGGGATCCCACGAATATAGTAAAACAAGCCCACACACAAACACCTGCACTCCTCCCGCTGTGTTAGCAACAGAGGATGTTCCTACAGCGTGTTCTGTGTGGATAATGAATGACTCCCATCAGCCAACTCATTTACTCCTCTCCTCTGTCCTCCCCTCTCGTCGGCAGCTACATAATTAAATTTCTGCGTTGGGACAGAAATAACCTTAAACATTGCGCCGAGCTCGACTCTGCAGCTCTGCTTCCTCCTGACTGGGCAGCTGGAAGCATCTGCTTCACTCAGAACAAACATCCCATCAGCACCGTCAGGCTGGGAACCCTTTGGTCAGCCTGACAGACAAACCGCCGACATGTGGAGCTCTGCTCAGCAAGTAGAACCATGCAAACAGGCTGCTTATGGAAGCGTCTATTTACTGGATGAATGTAGGGCGGATCAAAATGGATCCTTCCTAGATCATATTTCATCTTCTCACCTGTACCTGGAGCAACGCATGTCATTTTCACACCCATTTTTCAGGTTTCTCCTCCTCAGTGTCCTCACCTTCTGTCTCCTGGCACCTTGTCTCTCTCCTCCTCCCGCACAGCACTCCCAGTTATAACTACGCTCCGAACCAAGACAAGCACTGGATCATGCGTTACACCGGCCCCATGAAGCCCATTCACATGGAGTTCACCAACGTGCTGCAGAGGAAGCGACTGCAGACGCTCCTGTCTGTGGACGACAGTGTGGAGAAGGTAGGTAACGCACACCTGATGCTCGTGACGCACACAAACAACAGGTACAGCTGCAAGGTATCAGGTACACTGTGCTTCCTCTAGGCTGGAAAAGGTCTGTTTGCAACGTTAAATCAAAAGGAAACCATCAAAAACTAAAAGTGTCTCCTGTCTCTCCCACTGTCTGTCTATCTGTGTGTCTCAGCTATATAACATGCTGGTGGAGACTGGCGAGTTGGAAAACACCTACATCATCTACACGTCTGATCACGGCTACCACATCGGACAGTTTGGCCTCGTTAAAGGTAAAAACATTGGGAATAATTCTCGGACAAGTCCAAGACAAAATGTCTCTGAATGCTGACCATTTAAATGACAAGGCATTAAACGTTCCTCCTTCAAAGCAGTTCATAGTGTTTTTTACTCTGATGAGACTAGGGGTGTCGCGATATGCCGGTATTGACAATAATCGTGATATTTAAAAATGAAATATCTCTCATGTTAATAATAAACATATGATAATATCGTGTAAATATTCCAGCGCCTCTTAGATCATTTCCCTTTCTTTCCGTTCTTTCTCATAGTAGCTGCAAAGTAAAGACAAAACACACAACAAACAAAGTGAATTTCAATTTTGAATTTTCTTTAGATGTTGCGATAATATCGTTATCGGGAATTCTTTTGACCATCATAATTGCGTAGTGAAAATTTGAAATTGTGCCAGACTGAGACCTGAAATTTAAATACCCAAAGTAGTCCAGGATTTTAGCAGCTCGACACTTGAACGTTTTTGCTTTCAAGTCTCAAGCAATCCTTTTTAGCGTTGTTTGGCCTGCGACTTCCTGCTACCTTTACCAAGCATAGCGGTGGCAGATGAGGAAAGAGTCATGAATAATTTATGTGTCTGTAATGGTACAGCGGTTTGGAAACAGATTTGGAAGGGGCTGACAAACGATTTCCTCCTGTTGATATGGGGCACACCTTTCTGATAGTTGGTGACACATTTATATTAACGTTGCGTGTTTGTGTGTCTGCAGGTAAATCCATGCCGTACGAGTTTGACATCAGAGTGCCGTTCTTCGTCAGAGGACCCAACGTGGAGCAAGGCAGCATGTAAGCACACACACCCACCACTTCCTGTTTGATATGAACACTTAAGCCACTCAACGAAACAACATCCTCGTCAGCTGATCAGTTTGAACTGTCAAAAAAATGAATTAACTACAAATAAACATCTTGCACAAGTTACATTTTTCCTGCTAACCCAACCCCAGGCATCCGGCTGACATATGGCACACACATGCGTAAACCTGCACACACGAACACATTTTAAACCACAAAACAAATGACAATGACCAAAAAGGCAAGGAGCTGTTTTTGCTTGGTCGAGTAAAACCGAGAAGTTCGACCTAAACAGGTTTTTAAACTACCCAGATATTTAAAACTGTCTTTAGCCAGCTTTAATGGAAGGTCTGCATTGTGGAGCTCAACAGAGTTCACTCTTATTCAGGTCGACCCAAAAGTTCACATACTTCTGGGGTGGCTTGCAGAGAGATGGCAGGCTTAGGGGGGTACAATAGTAAGTCATCAGCGTACAATGAAACTTTATATTCAACACCCCCACTCCACACAGCTATCTGTTGATTATTATGGATAACGTAAGTTTTTATAAACCCATACAAAGATTACTCCGCGCCTACTACATACTCTCCTAAACGGAAGTCCCCTCAGTTATTATTTTTTTTATTAACAATTAATCTAATTATGTACAAGGAATCATTTGTGATGAGGAACCCAAAGAGCCAGATATCTTACGCAGGAGTTGGTGGAGACCAAACCAGAGCTAAAACAAGAGAAACACCACCATGTTGCTTTGTCTCTGCTGGATGTGTAAACTGCACATTCGCCATAAGAACTTCGTAAGAGGATAATATGTCTGAGTTTTTCTGCCCCCTCGTGGCCTTGTGGTTAATGCAGCTTTAAGGATACAAAGGGCTAAAAATGAAAAGAAGTCGTTGGATCAGGGAAGCAGTGGAATAAATCATATGTGACACACTTTTTAGTTTGTGGCCTGAATGTGTGTGTGTGCGTGTGTGTTCTTGTAAAGTAGATTACCACAGAGCTGTTCCACGAGGTGATCATGAGTTCAGAGGGAGAGCTGCATTTCCTTCTGCACTGCACACATTATCAAAATATGAAACACCCAGTTTCACAAAAATAGTCTTTAGAAACCTTCTACAAGTACCACATGAACTGTAAAATTACCTTTTACCTATTCTGGTGTTTTAAATAATGCTTCTCACCAATAGACAAAGACAAAGAGAGAACTTTAGATGTACGGCCCTTTATATTAATTATGTTTATTTATGTGTGTGTGTGTGTGTGTCAGTAATCCTCACATGGTCCTGAACATCGATCTGGCTCCGACCATCCTGGACATCGCCGGCCTCGACACTCCTGCAGACATGGACGGGAAGTCAATACTGTCTCTACTGGACACTGACAAACCTGCCAACAGGTACACACACACACACACACACACACACACAAACCAGAAAATGCCTTAGAGTGAGCCAACAAAACTTTTAAATGAGGAAGAAGAAGACATAGCAAATTATTTCAATTTTCAAATTTATTTATATGGTGCCAAATCATAACAGAAGTTATCTCAGGGCACTTTTCCTATAGAGCAGGTCAAGACTGTACTCTTTATAATATTATTTACACGACAATTCAAGCACTTGGCGACAGTGGCAAGGAAAAACCTCCTGTAAGAGGCAGAAACCTCAAGCAGAACCGGACTCAGGGTGGGCCGTTTGGGTTGAGAACGAGAGCAACTGGGGTCTTAATATTTTGGGAACCCGTTTTTCTTTGGGCCCTCTGCAGTCAGCTTAGTGGTTAGATCGAACAGGTTTCAACTGTGATTTGTCAGTCCACAGTATGTTCAGCTGCTATTCTGTGACCCAATTTCAATAGTGATAACCCTCGACTGACCTACCCTTTCTTTTGGGAAGTTTGAAGAATAGCTTTGCTAAAGCAACACGCCTGTTAATTCCAGCTTTATTGTGCACTTGACACCGAAACAGGAACCTATTTAAGCACAGTAGTTGAGTAAATGTACTTAGTTACATTCTACCGCTGGTCTAAAAACTCTGTCACCAGCTGACTTGTATGAAAACAAGAATCCTGCAAATTGGCCTTAAATATGCATTTTGTGTCTACAGGTATGCATGCTAATATAGACTATAGCTAACAGGTCAGAAAGGAATTTATAGTTGTGGAAACACATCCAAGGGACTCTTTGAGATATGAAGCTCAGGAGGTAACAAGTTCCTCATACAGAAAATATTTTCCTTAGAAATTTGCCAGCAGCAAAACATAAGAAGAAATTCGTGGTTCTTTTAAATGTACTGATAAAATATAAATTCATTACTTCACGTTACTCGAGTACATTTTACAGTTAATGTTTTATGGCTTTTACTTCTGAAAATGTGTGGGATAATGACTCGTGAAATGCACTTGTGGTGAAGTATTTTTTGTGGTATTACTCCAGTAAAAGGTGTGAGCGTTTGAGCTGACAGAGTGATGTGATAACCCGTCTGTTGAAGGCAGAGGTCGGAGGATTACAAATACAAGCCAACGGGCGCACCGTCGGTATGTAAATGCGGAGTGCTGGTGGTGCGGCGGGACGTCTCTCAGCTGTAACGCCCTCGTTTAAACACCTGGGTGCACCGCACTTCAGAAACACAAAGAGCCATCTGGTTCGCCTGAAGGGTTATACATTTTATATTAATATTCATAATGATCAAAGCATCAACAAAGGCACACGTTAAGGTCAGGAGGTCGGACCAAACAGAGGACGAGAAATCAGCAGGCTGTCAAACCCAGACCTCCCACTGAAAGATTAACAGCAGGCTCGAGTATCTGTGCAGATGATTCCTACATAACTTTAAAGGAAAAGTCTGGTGACATGCTTCAGTCTCACATACACCGCCCTGCTGCCTCAAGTGTGGATTAATCAGCCACTGAAAATAGTCCCCAACAAATGCACTACTTCCCCCTGTTTGCTAAAAACCACGGTGACGATTGCTTCTAAGGATTTGCGTCTTCAGTAGGAACCAATGGGCTTGGAGAATATGAACAGCTCTGTCTTTTGTTGAATGTTAATTTCATTAGCAAAAACTATGACAGAATATATTAGTAAAACAAAAACGTGTGACAAACAAACATTATGAAACATAAACTGTGACTAAAATGGACTTTGAAAATAAAAACTTTTAGCTAAATCTCGATATATTTTGGTTCACAAATTCAATTCAATTCAATTTTATTTATATAGCCCAATAGCACAAATGAAGAGGAGATTTTAAATTAAATTACAGATTTTTTTTGTTCATTGGGATTTCTAATTTTACCAAGATGATTTCAGATTCTGAGATTATTGAAGTCTGTTACTCTGAAATGGGATTGGAAAGGTTCATAAAATGTGTTATACTCGGTTTTATTGAATAAAGATAAATCTTCAACTAAATCCAGATTAAACTTTTGATGGTTTTCTCAACTGGGATTATGTTGACTAAATATGACTAAAACTCACATGGACTTCTGATGTCACAAATAAAAAAAAAATAGTGTTTTTGTAAACTAAAATGTTCAGAAAGTTTTTGTTCAGCTGATTTAGTGTTTGAGCATTAGGTCCATTCTTGATCTTGGAAGTAGTAATGTAAAATCTTGACTCGAGGTCAATTTACTGGCTTTTTAGGAGCTCACAGTCTGAGCGAACTCCGTCCACTGATGAAGTCTGTTTGCTAAATATAACTCACATGGACTTTTGATCTCAGGACTAAGACTAAAGCTAAAATTAACTGACAAAACGACCACTACTTTGGAGCAATGCACAGGCAGCAAAATAAAAAGCTGGGACCACGTCCGTTTCTGTAGATGCCAAAATGTCAGTAAAGCGACAAAGATCTTTAAGTTGTTCACAGCACGATTCTGATCCCTTCGACATTTGAACAAACTTTGTGACGCCGTCATGAACAGAAATCCAACGTCGTTCCAACTTTTTTTTCCTTTTAAAAGACATTAATCCAGGCCTCTCTGTGCTTTGTTGAGTTTGAACGGTGACTCTACGGAGCCACATCTCTTTCTTTAAACGCTCTTTGAGACACTGTACTCTCACTTCTGCGGTGTTCTGCCGTCTCTCTCAGGAGGATCGGTTCAGCCCAACACGTTTTGATTGACTCTATACGTCCTCGCGAGTGCAGCGAGGGACTGCACAGCATCTGTTCCCTTTACTTCCTCGTCCTCTGTGAAGTACAGAGGTATCCATCCCCGAGGGCAACAGAGACAGTGGCTGAAAGACCGAGCCATAGTTTATTCAAAATAAGAACCAGGAATGACAAAGGACTGATTCCGTGCAGCTTCTCCCTGTTCAGAAAAACACACGAGGAGCCGATCTGGACCAAAGAGTTGTGATGCACCAGGACAGCCTGCGCGGTGACTGACGGGTTCCCAGCATCTTAAAGCTGGGATCAAACCAGGGTTATGTTGTTCTGAGGCAGCGAACAGGTTCAGTTGTGTCCATGCCTAAGCATCCTATTCACAACACTTTTCTCAGATTACTTCTGTAATGACTGAAATATCAAAGTGTCCTTAAATAACAAATACGGATGCAATGCATGCAGTTCTCTCACTAAATGTAAATAATATATGTTTAAATTTTGGCAAATTGGCCCCATTAAAAGTAGCAGAATTAGCTGTTAGCAGCTCGTATTTGCAGCGCACCCATGGATGAACAGACAGCGATCACTGGATAACTGTGATACTGAAGAAAACTTAAAAACGGGCTGATTCTCAGGCAAGTTCAAGTTTAAAGGAGGGTCTTTTTCTATGATCTCAAGTGGATTCATCAAGGGGATTATTTAGAGCACCGTTTATTATCGGAGATCCTTGGGAGGTGTAAGTCACTCTGAATCTATCATGTGTTCCATGTCTGCATGTTCAGATTTGACTGAGTAATGGGGTTTAAAGTACCTTATTAAGAGCCTCCATGAGCTTCGTGTCGCTTCCACTGCTGTCTCTTCTCTCAACACATACAAAAACCTGAAATAAACCAACAACCATGAACATAGTTGAACCTACATATTTCAACAACAGCTGCCGTGGTGTTTTACTCTGAAGGCCCCACTACTATGTGGATGACTTAATCGTGTCGTCAAGTAAATACCTTCAGTCCCGTGGTCTTAAGCATGGTCATGCTGTTGGAATGTGTAAGTTGGGGCCCCTGCACAGTAGCATCTTTTGAGTGAAACCAGATGTTCTTGTACACGAGTTTGGACTGCGTGGACGTTGCATGATCGGAGCATGTGATACACTTGGCTTTTCATAATTGGATGAAAGTGTAATCTTTGGGCTGAGAGCCGATCACAGTGGGGCTCTTTGTCTCGAAGCACTATAAAATGTACTGCAAGGAAGTTATCGGGGAGACGCGCCTTGGTTGGTCCTTGTAATTAAGTACAATTATTTACTTCCACTCTACTGTGTTTTGTGTTTATTTCATTTTGGGTTGAGTGCTTTCAGACAATTTCCACAACGCTGCACTGGCACACTTCAGCTTGTGTTAGCTGCAAGAAAATCGACTTGAAAGGAAATTACAGTCCTTAAGCATGAGTCAGACCTGCATAGATTTTAACTTTATATAACTGCATTTTCTGATGCCTTTGTGCGTTGCAGTTTCACCTCTGCACTATATCTCTGTCTTTCTTTGACAGTTTGAAAACACAGTTGTTTCTGCGAATCAATAAAGAAAAAAAGACGACTGGAAAAAGTCCTGCAGTTGTTTCCACCATGGCTGTCCTTTTAACTGCGGCAGGAAAATCTAAATATTATTCCTAAAAGTTAAAGTTACAAACATCCCACAACAGAAACCAGATGGAGTCAGTCATTTAATGAAAGGAGACAGCGTGTGTTATGAATATGATATAAATGTGTGTAATTTTTGATTTGAACTTAAATGAACTGCTCTGTGCATGTGGCACTAACAGGATCTGCAAGCAGAACTTTTCATCTAACTCGAGTTTAATTGTGTGAAATCACACCACATTTAGCTGCTCTAAGACGGGTTCACTAAATAGATCCTTTTCGCGTGTTGTGTTCCCCGAGTTGACGTTAAAGTGACGCAGATAAAAATAAAGCGAGGGTGGCTGAAGGGTGGACATGATGGTTGGGTTTAGTTTTTGGTAAAACAAAAAAACAGTTGAACTCCTGCAGGAATAACGATTAAACTTACACTGCCGTTTTCCTCTTCTTCAGGTTCCAAGTAAACAAGAAGCCGAAGGTGTGGAGAGACTCGTTTCTGGTGGAGAGAGGGTAAATACATCCCACCACTGCTGCTATAACCGATGCTGCTGTACCACAACACATATTACAGCCTAATTAAACTACAAACTAAAATAACACATAACTCTCACGTCCACAATCACTGCTGATAGTGTCACTGCTACAAATAGGCTAAATAAATCTAAAATGTAATTATATTAAATAAAATTTGTTTGGTTTAAAACTGCTTGAGTATATTAAACTATAACCCACTGGTTCCAAAACAGTTAAAACCATGTCACCCATGTCCTTGATATGCATACTAACCAGACATCGTGCATACTAAGTACGGTCACTTTCTTTTGTACGTGCTGTTGATGCACATTATTCACCCACAATGCAATGCACGAAGGAAATGGAGGAGCTGCTCCTAATTCACATAAATTGCGGGTGGTGGGGAAACGGCCCCAAAAACATCGTGGAAAACCAAAATAATCTATCAATCTTATTTCAAAGATTTCTGTTTGCGAAGTCTAACTTGCAGTGACGCTCGATGGCCGTCTGAGGTCGCACACATCGTGGTATTTCCTGTTAGTGTAAAGCGGTTAAATGTGTTTATGTGTATATTAACTGCTAAAACAGTATATTATGGTGATTGGTGTGTAGTACATATCGTAGTACTGTGTTAAGTTAGTGGGTTAGCATGCTAACATTTGCTAATTAGCACTGAACTTAAAGTACAGCTGAGGCTGATGGGAAGGACATCGGTTTTTCAGGTATTTGCCCATAAACCAAAGTTATGGACACATTAAAATGTTGACCTGATGATGGTGCTACAAGAAAAGTCAGAGGATCCCCAAAGTTAGTAGGGTTCGTCCTCTCGGGAACACGAATGACAGAACAAAACTGGCAGTCCATCCAGTAGCTGATGAGATATTTGCTTCCAACCTGTCTGATTGTCTGACTGCTCGTGTTTCTTCACCCGTCGCACTTCTTTGTAGTGACGCTGTCGTGTTTACAGAGCTCAGCAATTAACTTACTGAGTACAATGTTTTTACTACCGATAGGAAGGATGGCCAGAACTACGAAAATAGGTTGTAATAAATGAGATAAGGAAAAACTGCCAAAAACAAGTTTTATCAAAAACAGAAATGTCCAACCTGCACCTGCATCTCTTTGGTCTGTTAACAGGAAGCTGCTGCACCAGCATGTCGAGGGAAAGGAAGTGTCGCAGGAGGAGAACTTCCTGCCCAAATACCAACGAGTAAAAGACCTCTGTCAGAGAGCCGAGTACCAGACGCCCTGTCAGCAGACTGGACAGGTACAGTACTGCAGTCATGTATGACAGGGGAGTTGTTTCCTTTTTCTTTCCTCTTCCCAAGCTGACTACTTTACTCCCGATCCTTTAACTTTACTCCCGATCCTTTAACTTTCCTGCCGATCGTTTCACTTGATCATATTACTTTCGTATTCTGATGCCATTGCTTTACATAAAAAAAATGTAAACTCTTTTCAGATGTTAAAAATGTCAAAATGTAGCTGATATTTTCCTACCCAGAATTGTGTTTTTGCAGAACAGTCCCTCAATAAAGAGCTCTTTTGGAATAAATGCAGGAAAGCTGAGATGAGATGGCTACTGCTGTAATAAACAAGCAGAGACTTGGAAGAAACCGAGTAGAACAATAAGCGACTTCTGTCAGAGAGATGAAAACCAGATGTCATCTCTACAAACCAGACGGATACAATAACAGCAGCAATTACTAGAAGGAACAGAACACAATGGACTGAATCAAAGAGAACAGACGTGAAGAGAATCAAGACGGAGCAGCACAACAGAAGCTTTTCTCCCAGACGTTGGGAGAGCGGTGTCACTGTGTGTGCTTGTGTTCACGCCTGTTTGAGGTTAATTACACTTGTCGAAAAGATCCCTCTTGCCAGTTGATTAGTCTCTTAGCAACAGTGTCTGTCGGCTGCTGGATCACTCTGATGAACAGTCTGTAGAAAACTGTGTGCGTAATTAACAATTCAGGCATTTGTCAGTTTTTAATAACTAAGCGCAACAGTAGAAATTCACTCAGCTGCCGCTAATGAGCGACTGCGCAGAGACGATGTCCAGTCAGTGATCAAACAATTTTAACTCCCCTGAGTACAGGCTCAGACCTGGATCCGTGGTTTTTAGTGGTGGCGAAGGGGCTGATGGGTAGATGCTCCTGTCTACGGATGCTGCGTTAAAGCTCATCCCAAAGGTGATCTAGGGGGTCGAGGCAACAGTATTCACTTTCGGTCGTGAATTAACCCGACCTCGTTAAATTTAATTAACATGTGACATCGCGAGACTCTGCAACGTGCAGCCAGTTTAAAGAGAGGCGGTAAGGATTGATTGATTGATAATCCAGCAGAGATTGGGGGGGGGGGGGGATGCTGCTGTACAGTTTTTGCTTCCAATCCTGTTCCGCCTGCTTTTCACCACAAGTAAATTTTACCCACCGAACTCTGGTCTGACTGCAACGGTACTCTCCTCTTCACCTGCATGTACTTGCACCAAGGTTTTCTTTTGCTATGTACAAAATCATGAGAATTCACAAAATCAAAAATAAATCGACATTTAAATAAAACGGAGAGCTAGTGGCTGTTATAACCTGACGCTAGTCGCGATTAGTCTGCTGATACGCTCGTACCAACGCTGTTCGCTCCCTCCACGGCGTCCTCCTTATGTAACAAGCCTGTATCGTTGTTGGCTTTACTAAGGTTTAATGTTGATGTGTGTGTTTGTTTTCAGGGATTCGTTCTCTCAGCAGAATCCTCGCTGCTGCTCCCTCAAACAGCAGAGCCGTTCCCACCAAGTCTCGTTGCTATAAATGTTCAATGCAATGCCGCAAGTGACTCTGACGGGAATAACGGATAATCAAATATTTAGTCTGATGTAGATGAAAGTTTTTTTCTGATTGTACAGAGCAGTGATCCCCAAAATATCCACCTTTCGGCTTGACAGCCATTATTATATTCTGTTCCTGCCCTGCCTCGTCTGTCGAAGCACTTTGTAAACTCAGTTTTTAAAGGTGCTGTATAAATAAAGTTATTATTATTACTGTTTTAGGTTGCGAGTCCAACCTGTTCGGCAGAATTCTCTCTCCGTGCTGTTCATCATTACTCTGTGTGTGTGTGTAGAAGTGGCAGTGTGTGGAGGACGCCACGGGGAAGCTTCGGCTCTTCAAATGTAAGAACGAAGGGGGAGGAGCTAAGAACTTCCAGAGGGGCGTGGTTGGCCGTCAGCGCCCACTCAGCATCAAGTCTCAGCTGTACCATCGGACCTCCAACGCCTGTGACTGCGACCTCCGCGACCTGCGGCCTCTGAACCCGCGGCCCTCCGCGATGAGGCCCTTCAACAAGAAACCCTTCTTCTCCAAGAAGAGTGAGTGTTCATAGTTTAGTCCAGCAGGGGGCAGCAGTCCCTGTTGCCCGTTACGGTTGATGAACCGAAGGGTTCTCGCTTCTGAAGTTTGACTTTTAACACCAAACAAAAAAATTGTGTTTTTTCTTGTTTTCTAATGTTGCTGCTTCATTTTCATGAGACTATGTCACTAGATCTTAGAATCTTTGAGGTGGAAAACTCACAATGCCAGCCATACAGAATCAGCTCTCTTCCTCAGAATATCCTCTTACTACTTTTAATTCTAACAACAGTACTTGTTTCAAAATGTCTTGCCTCACAGCTCATCGGTAAGCTGCCGTTTGAGCACGAAAAGTAACTGGAAGAAACCCCCGCAGCTACACAGTATTACTGTAGCGAATTTGAAGGTCGGACTTTAGCGTTAAGCTAAGACCGTTTGTTTTCGTAGCATCAAAGAGGTTTGGAAAAGGTGTCTGTGTTAAGGTTTGGACGGCGAGGTAAGGAGGACCCCGATGCAGACAGTACTGAGGAGCGGAGTCTTTATTGTCGCTGAACATACGGTGGACAGGCGACCTCGAAAAAACAGGCAGGAAAACAGGAAAACCAAGATGCACGAAAAACAAATCTACGACGGGAAGAAGTAGCGAAACCACGGAGGGAAAACACTTGGGAAGGCAGACAAGGCAACACGCAAACATACCTACAACACCGACAAGGCAACACGCAAACGTGCCTCCAAGGCAACATACCGACAGGGCAACACCGACAAAACAACAATGATCCCACCCCGAGACAAGGACACACATGAACTAAATACACTCAGGGGAGGTGAAGGCAACGAGACACAGGTGCAGGACAAACACAGGTGAACCCACTCAGGGAATCAGGGACAGGAAATAAAGTGACTGAGACAGGGGGGAAACAGACATCTATCAAAATAAAACAGGAAGTAACCAGACTGAAAACAATAAACATGAACTACATGGACAGATACAACATAGGACCAGAACAAACATAAGGCGCTAGGAGAACAAGGTGACCTAGGAAACATCATAAATAAACAAACAACCCCACACAACAAAACACACCCCCATAAGACCCACAACATGACTTTGTCTGTAGATACAGTAATCCTCAGTACAAGGTAGAATTTATTGTCATTCTCACCATAGACAATATTCAGCACACAGGGGAATGAAATTGTGTTTCTTCAGTGCCACGGTTTACACTGAGAACAAAAAGACATAAAACAGGAGCAAAGACAGTGAAGAGCAAGCAACGAATGAACAGTCACACATGTAGAGATGAGCCTTGGTTTCATTAAAAGAAGGAACAATTCTAAGGACATCACAAAATGCAGCAGGCATCGTGCCATTAGCAGGACAGTATAGGGCAGATGTTTGTCGAAGGTGTGCGTGGAACGGTTCCATTAACTAGCTTTGGATTGGTTTTGGTTGTCGTCTGTTCTGTTTTGTTTGTGCAGCCGTGTTTCAAAGCTGTCGAGGGGGTTTCAGTCCACTCACCTGGCCTCTTGATGTGATGCTGACCTCTAGTGTCGGCGTTCAGAACCGCATCCCCTCCCTGATTATGGAGACGGTTGAGGTTCTGTCTCAGTGAACAGTTCTTCCTTCTTTTTCTCGTTTCTCGCAGCAGCAGTGAGAGGTGCTAAGCTCGGCTTCAGAGACTGAAGGATGTTGATTTAATCGTATCGTTCTGTGAGAAACGTGCGTTGTTGACAAAGTCTGTTCAGTTGGGATATTACGCCATTTCAAAACAGGCCTTAAGTTCCTCTGTGTGTTCGTGTCTCAGAGTTCAAAGCCCTGAAGAGTTACTCCAGGAACCGTTACAGCCGCTCCGTATCCATGACGAACAGTTACCCCGGTAACCACAGCATGGTGGACGAGGCCAGCTGGGCTCGGCTGGTACGAGACGAGTCCGAGGACGAGTTCAGCGGGATGGGAGTCGTTCCCAACAGCGTGTCCCTCCCCAACTCCCACAAAGTCACACACAGGCGAGTTATGTGCGTGGTACTGCATCATAGTTACGGACTAACCTTTATGTTGGGCAGGGCTGCAGCCAGGATGTTAGAAATACTTTTAGTTTGGTTAAACGGTACAGCTCTTTCAACGTCTTTTAAACAGAACACAACTGACTAAACTCCAACACTCTGATCTTATGTAATTCTCCCCAGGAAGCTTCCAAGGAAATTACAGAAATTACAGAGCTGTTAAATGAAGCTTTACCGTTTTTTTTACCCAACATAAAAGTCAAAATGCTGTTTTGAAAGCCGTCTCCACGCAATAATATCCTCGTGGAACAATAATGAATCCTGGTGGGAAAACTACAACTGCAGGTTTTCCATTTAAAGTCAACTCCACCAAGGTTGCTAAAATCCCCAGCAAGAAATATTGAGGATATGACCCCAGTGTCTTCAGTCAATATCATATTCTTGTTTCCTCACAGTATTATAACACATGCATAAATTCAAATAACAGGAAAACTGACATGAGAGTCTCTATGGACAGAACATGGCTATTTAACTGGATCAGAAAACACAACTATCAGATGGAAAATGTAAAGTTTGGTTACCTCCAGACGGAGGAGAGGTTCTTATAAATGTTGTGTAACAGCTGATAAATCATGACTACGAGGCTTTGACAGCTCAGATTGCTCTGTTGAATCTAGCAGCTGCGCAAGTCACTGTGAACTATTAAGAAAAATAATCCGTGTTTTTATAAAGTAACACATTCTGGGGCGGAAAAAAAGTGCGACTTCTGCTGCATCATGAGAAAATAAGATGGAACAGAGTTTTCCTCAGGTGGGGGTTTTCATGATGTGCTGTTCTTGTTGTATTTTTCCATTATTGTCGTCACGTTGTTCTTCTTGTTTTACTGCAGATGCTCCATTCTGCCTAATGCCACAGTGAAGTGCGATACAGGCGTTTATCAGTCCCTGCAGGCCTGGAAGGACCACAAGCTGCACATTGACCACGAGGTGACACACAACCAACCAACCAACCAACCAACCAACCAACTCTCTCTGTTTCACTTGTGACTGAACTTTTCCTCCGTCTGTCAGATTGAGACGCTGCAGACGAAGATAAAGAACCTGAGAGAGGTCAGAGGTCACCTGAAGAAGGCCCGCCCCCTGGAGTGTGACTGCAATAAATACCTGTAAGTGGGACAAGCACGCACGCACACACACACACACACACACACACACACACACCCAGTGTGATGCCTAAAAGCAGAAGCCAGAAGAATACTCACGCCGGTGTTAACGTGTATGTTTTTTCAGGTATAAGTCCAAACTGAAGAATAAGCTGAGGTACAGAGGAGGTGGCCTGCACCCCTTCAGGTGGGAATGCGAGATTCAAACGTCGCTGTGAACAAACTGCCCTCTGAACATAAATGAAGAAGCAGAGAGCAAACGGAGCCGCTCGGGCCCTCTGTGTTACCGGCTGCCTGAACCGTAGCTGCTGCTCTTCCTTTATGTTGAGCCGATGATGATGATGATGATGATGATGATGATGAACAGGATCTGTGCGTGACGACTGGCGGGACCAAGCTGGACCGGGCCTGTTGCAGCCTGGGTCGGTTGGTGTTCACAGTAAAATAACAAAGCGTGCGATATGTGAAGAGTCCGACGGCTTCACCTCCGGCCGCTCTCGCAAAGATGTCCTTAAACATGACGTACCTGTAAATAAGCAGCTCACCACAAAGTTCGCTCAGCTCCCGCTCCCTCGGTGGTGCTCCGCAGGTCCTGCTGGCCTCTCCAGCCAGGAGATTCCTTTCTTTTGTTTTCGAACACGTGAAATCTCGCGGGATTTGCGAGGTCACACGTGAGTTGTTAGAACGGGGGGTCTGGAAAGACGAAGAGGGCCAGTTGTCGGCTACTAACAGAATGATTATAACTGGATGATCGGAACAAACCGACAAACGCTTCCTGCCGTGTTTTCAGCACATTTCAAAATGTTCCGTGTGCTTTGAGGGGAGGAGTGGCTAAATATCCTGACCAGGAAACCAAACTCTACAGACCGTGTACAGGAAATGCAGTAAGACCTTGGCTTTTGCTTTCCATGTACATTTCCCAATAAACGTGTGTGTGTGTGTGTGTGTCTGCGTGTGTGCGTGCGTGCGTGCGTGTGTGTGCGCGCGCGCAGGAAGGGCGGGGCTCGGGACAAGAAGGCGTGGCTCCTGAAGGAGCAGAAGAGGAGGAAGAAAATGAGGAAGATGATCAAGAGGATCCGGAACAACGACACGTGTTCGATGCCGGGACTCACCTGCTTCACACACGACAACCAGCACTGGCACACGCCGCCCTACTGGACACGTACGACACACACACGCACACACACTCTTCTACATACAAATATTAATATTTCTGATATATTTAAGCTGCTGTTTTACCAGAGATGTAGTGTACTGTATGATATCTAAGTGTGTGTGTGTGTGTGTGTGTGTG
>CM022479.1:29550716-29564303 GCA_011952105.1 Coreoperca whiteheadi
TGATGCAACAGCTTCTTTTTCATATTTCCGTCTCTAATACACATCAAGATCTGTGTAACAGCCCCTCCCCCTCCTCCTCCTCCTCCTCCTCCCCCTCCTCCTCCTCAGATGACCCCCCAGCGGCCACATTTGTTTTACATGTTCACATTTAGTCTTTAGTCTAACAGTCTGCAAAGACATTAAAGGGCCCGTTCTCCCTGTTGTTGTTGTTGTTGTTGTTGTTGTTACTAAACTCAGACTGAGACGGAAGCAGACGAACTTCCACGTCGAACACTGTGACATCACTGCTGACGGTAATGTGATGTCATTCCTTTTGGTCTTTTTTTTTTTTTTATTATCATTTCTTCCACTAACTTGTGTTGGTTACCGTGGTGACCAGCGGACGACACGGACGACGGGGCTACAGTTGTACTAACCTGGAGAGTGACTACAGTGCCCACGATGCAGCGTGGACAAAGTCAAAGAGGAAAAACGAGGAAGACTTTTGATGCCTCGTGAGCCAATAGGGCGAGGACTGGATGGTGATGCCATTGTGTCCAGAGCTTGATGAGGATGGTTTCAGGTGAACGATGTCACCCTGGGACACCAGTCACAGAGATCTGTTTTTTTTAATTTAACCCGTGTTATCCATCAAACGTCACCGTACAGTCACCTTCTCCCGGCACATGCACTCACTTCCCTCGTCCTCTTTCGAGTTGTTATTCGCTGTCAGATGTTCAGCCCTGGCGTCCATTTACTCCCTCGCACACATCCAACTACTTGGTCAGAAGTTCTCTGAATGACAAGATGTAACTTATAAAATGTAAAATACAACTGTAGAAAAACACGACTGGATTCACACGGGAAGTGAAAACGACTTCGCACGCATCTGATCTAAATTTGCCCCAAACGCAATGATTTGATCTTGTCGCTGATTACGACCAAGACATTTAAAAATAGCGTGAAGACATCAGATGTGTGTCAGTGTCAAAAATAAACGCCTCTCAGACACTCTCACACTGTTGGCTCCACATATCTCCACACTTGGCGTTTCATTTCAAATTGTCTTGGTGCCACTCTGTCTCGCCTTCTGCTGCTCTGGTTTGTGAATTCCTACATTTCCCAGAATGCCTTTCAGCAGCACACAGAGAAGGTGTGTCCAGCTTCCTCATGGTCTCTCTCTCTCTCTCTCTATATATATATATATATATATGTGTGTGTGTGTGTGTGTATATAACACTGGGTGACAGTATAGAAGAACCTGACTGGTGGTTTTTGTCTGCAGGTAGATAACAGGTGCACTGGCAATGAAAAGTTTGTATCCGGTATCAGCATCAGCACGTGAGCTAAAGCTGCTACACCGATTGGACAATGTATAGACCAATGAGGTAACAGCTACTGTGCCATATTCCTGTGGGGCACTACGCAGCCTGGTAGAGGTCTGCTAAATCATAACTTCTAGTTTCTGCCTTCAAATTATTGATTCATGTGGTCAGGACCCATTTTAAATATTGCGATTTGGTCATTAGTAGTCTCAAATTTACAGTTTTTGTCCTTGAAGTGCTAAATGCCACGTTGTTATGTTGGAGTTATTGTGAATACTAGTTTCTGACTTGTAAAAAGCAATGTTCAAGTCAAATTTTGTCCCTAAAAAAAAAAAAGCAATCGCATAATTTAACCCAAATCTGCAATCAGACAACCTGTCTTGAATGGTCCGAGTACGTAAACGCTTGTCCGTCTTAAACATGGGAATCTTTTCCATCCGTCAGGCCGCAGGTTAGTTAATTTGAAAATGTGGCTTTAACCCCCCAAAAGAAAAACGTTCAAGAGAGTCAAACATAAGACGACGTGTTTAACTCAAGTACTGTATATCCGTGCATCTCAGTCCAAAATCTGAATCCAACTTTATTGAATTGAAGTCGTGACAGTATGGAAAGACACCAAATTGAGGGAATGAATTAAGCACATTGGGAGCATCACGCCACACGTCAGCACGAGGCCATAATGTTTTAGTATTTAAGGGCACAAACTGAGGTTTTATAAGGAATTGGGTCGTTTGGTGGGTCTGAATTATGACACCGAGCTGACAAAAAGCACAAATTATGGATTTTAGGGATCTTATTTCCCCTGACGCCTACTGGGCTTCATTAAATGTCGGCACATGAGCGTTTATACATTCAGCAAGGTACAGAACCTAATGTGTGAGCACGCCGCGTGGGTTTCTGTGTTCAGTACATCTGGGCTGTTTGCGTGTTTCCTCTTCTGAGTTCTTCCTGTTTGACCGCGAGACAGAAAGAAGCCCCCGCTCTTCTGATTCTGATTGACACCACAAATCTGACATTTGTCATGTTTCGGACAACGTTGTCGTGCTCTCAAGCCCCATGAGAGCTGGGCATGACCCCACGTCGCGGATCTAAGGACGAGGAAACCCCACGACGCTCTGAAATGTTCATCACCAACACTTTGATTCCAACAGTGTGAAGGTGTTTCGGGCTGATTTCTTCCTTCCTGTGCGAGTGCAGCCAACCAGTCTGCTGTCTATATAGTTCTTGTTTTTTAACCCCAAATGTATTTGCTCTGCGGTGCTATTTGCTGTCTAACAACTATCCAGGGAGAACCTCCTGGTTGTGTTTGAATGTATTTGTAAATGTTTAGGTGTGTTTTCTAAAGACACCTAAACTCTAGAACCCGGCCGTTCTGGATCAGCTGAGACTTCACATCAGATTTCTGGTGCTGAACTGGACGGACTCGCGCACACACACACACACACACACACACACACACACACACACACTGAAGGACAAACTTGCTGAGCACTTTGATTGGAGGACGGGGGGGGGGATGAATGGACCAATCGAGGGTTCACGTTGAGGCGGGAAGCGACGACACGTGACGTGAACCTGCCGTGTGCAGCCGGTTTAATACTGATCTAACACACCTGTACAGTCACCCGCTGACCTGTGGATACAGTGTTTGGTTTTAGTTTGTGAATAAAGTGTTCGAATGCCAAAATGCACCTTTTTTTCTCTTCGCAGTGTGTTTGTGTATAAATCTGAGGGCAGCCAATGAGTCTGTTTTTTTAATGATGTGATATGTTTAGTTTACTGTCACTAAATAATAAATCTAAATATTCACATTTGAGATGCTGGAACCAGTAAATATTTTGCCGTTTTTTGCTTAAAAAGGTACTTAAATTGATTAGTAAATCATCAAAAGTGTTGCTAATTAATGTTCAGTCCATTAATTGAGTAATAGCTTCAGCTGTGGAGAAAAAAATGTTACTGTGAAGACGGCGACGTCTGTCCACCCAGCTATTTGTTTCAACGGATGACGTCTCAGTGACTGTTGTTGTGAAATGTCCTGTAGATATTCATGCTCATTAGATTTAATCCTAGCGGTTTTGGGGACCCCTGACCTTTCCTCTGCGGCCACCATCAGGTAAATCTTTTGAGTTGTGCGAAAGAGCTTTTCTTATAAACCGTCTGTGGTCTGGCGTCAGTGACGGCTGTTGTAGCCACAACTTCCTCGCTACATCCATGAAAAAGAGTGACCGAAAAATGGCAACAATGAGATGTTTGCAGCTGCAGGTTATTCTCAGGGCAACATGGAAAAAAAAAAAAAAGAGAAAATGCTAACTTTTCCTAGCAACCACTCCCACGGCTCCTGGGAAGGATACGTCACTCACTGAGAGCCAAACAAGAAAAGCACAAAGTCTGATACTAAGATAGTGTCTTTTTTTTAGCTTTGCTAAAACAAAAACTCAAGAGCAGAAGCGTGAGGAATGGATTAAACCGTGGGTTTGTCTGCTCTAAGGTAAGCTGCTAACATTAGCGTGCCAGGCTAGTGTCGAGGTTCGCCAACCTCTCTCCGAGTTCGTTGATGAGAAGGGATCCACACGAGACCTACCAATGTCTTTCAAGCAGTTTTTATTTCCACACAAACAAACAATACAGACATATCTGGGGAAGCAAACACAGATATGTCTGGAGACACGACCTACAGCGCTCACCATCTTAACGCCACGGCTCCCCCAGTTGTGTCCGAAGTTAAAGGCACAACGCAGTCGGTTATATTTGATAAAGCCACACCCTGTCCACCCCTCGGTCTGTTTTATGGCTCCTCCCTACAGTCTAGGGGGGTCACAGCTGCTGGTATAACATGCTGCATGAGGCAGACTTTTAAAAGAGGAAAACATCTTAGTGTGTACGGCATAAGCTATCCATCACAATAACACAGCTTTCATATCCACACTGGCTAGCTTACTACTACTGAACACGGAGCGAATTTCAAAAATGCCGTTCGATTGCATAAAGACGTGTCAGTCTGAACACACAATAGTACAACATCCCGCTGGTCCAGATATTATCACTGTAAACTGCACACATGCTTTACTAGAATGTAAAGCTGGACAGACGTGGTAATCAGTGGTCATGTTTCAGAGTCATTTCCTCGTTTCATTCGTTCCCAGAGGGTGAACCTTTCCGATTTTAATGACCCCATGACCTTTCCTCTAACCCTACCCCCCAGGACAAACGTTACATATGTAGCACAACTACTGGTGAGACTGTCCGAGCAGATCAATCACCAGGATGTTTGTCCAACACGTTCATGTTTTGGCTGTAATGAACGCCGCCGCCTCTAGGGGACAGTAGACTTTAGACGGCTGGTGTTGCAAAGATAAAGCTTGCGTGCGTGGTTACATGCGTGCAGAGTCGTTGTCGCTGTGGTTGGAGAACTTTATGCTTCGTGTGTCACAGGCTGAGGTGTTCTGTGGCGTAGAAGAGGAAGGTAAAGGAGTCGGCACACTGTACGTCAAACGCCAAAACGTATTTATTTTTCATTTTTCAATGCACTGAAGATTTCCGTCAAAAATATCGACTGCAGTAAAACCCACACATCAAAAGTCAAACATCCAGTCTGAATACAGGCACCTGGTTTATTATGACTCTGACACGCCCAATTGTGGTTGTGCTTTTCCCAAATGCGAGCAAGATCGTATTTCAGCAGTACTGAAGGATGTTTTATATGGACAGCTGGTGAGAGCCTGATGGACTCAATCACAGAGTAAACCTGCCGAAACCAAAGCTATGAGCTAAAAGAAGCCGAAGACTGCGTAGAACTGGTGGCTCTTCTCAGTGTTCAGCCCTGTGAAAGACACCTTAACATCAAAAGTCCACACTTTAACGTTAATATCAAAAACATCAGTCAATGCAGGCTCAACATAAAGTACTGTATGTAACATATGTAAACGTAGCCACTGTCAGTGACAGTCTTGGATTATTTTTTGTCCCATAATCTATATCTTATTTCGCCCTCAACTTTCTCACCTCCAAAAACCTGCAGATTTCTCAACATTTCCAGCAACAACAAGGAAAGTTTTCACTCGGTAATGTGGAATAAAAGAAGCAGGAATCATATTGCTTCCAGGAAATAGCCACAGCCTCGCAGTCTGTGTCCGACTACGACAAATGCTCTCTTCTTCTCCTAGGGTGGCCATACGTCCGGATTTTGGCTGGACACTCCGGACTTTAGGCCCCCTGTGCGGAGTCCGGCGCAGCCTCAAGCCGGACACTAATCTCTCCTCCTTTTTGGAGTCGCGCTGACTCAGCCTAACTAAACCTCTAAGGACTAAGCAGCGTAGCATCTACTGCCGTAAGATCTCCGCTGAAACAAATGATTGGCTAAAAGCGGTGTCAAAGAAATATCTGATATATCATTGGTTAAAAACGTAAACAAGCCTCCATGTGCTGGCTACAGGCTACGTCACATCATCACGTCAACGTGCCGAAACGTCAGACCTCGTTTAATCCGCTTTATTTACGTTTTTCTGTTATTTCCAGAAGTCCAGAAGTGTTATGTGTTCAGGCACTGTGCCAGACCTTTTTGAAACAGACATCACAATGTCTTGAATAAATACAAATACTGTGAACAAATACTTTAGATCGTTCAGACTGTCTGGCGATGAACAGAGGAGGCTGTTTCAGAATCACTGCATCATGACACCATCGACATGATGGACTAAACTCCCTTTCAGCTTTTATATGTTACCAAACAAACTACCAGCGATGAAGCTTTCACAACCTTAAATAATGTTATAAACCCACTCAGGAGCGTGTTACAGTACAACAAACCTGCTGCTGACACCAGCTCTCGCACATACTCGCTACCCTCGACACTTCCTGTACACACCAGTCCACAAGGCTTTACAGTGGAGACGTACTTAAACATGTTGACATGGTTACATGCAGCAGATGCAGATTCACGTGTCCCCCCCCCCAACCCCACCCCGGCATCGTCCTGGACTATACAGTACAAACACACAGCAATCAAACATTGGAAACGTCACACAGACACCAGAAACACGCTGACGGTGTCTGAGGAGGCAGCAGAGCTTCATTCAGCGATCTGCAGAAAGATACAAACAGCAGATTAGAAACCACGACAACATGTAAATTCTGCGCACATCATTAATCATATTGTAATACTCACCGTGGCGACCTTGCTGGTCTGTTCGCGGGTCCGAATCCGCAGCTTGTTGACGGTCGTCTCGGCGATGTCGGCCCTCTCCTCGGCGTCGTCCAGCTCGTGCTGGACTTTCCTGAAACGCACCGTGCTGCAGCTCACCTGCTCCTCCTGGTGGACAAACAGAGGAACAAGTGCTGTGATTCAACTTTCATCGCCTGGACTAGGGGTCGGAAACTCAGCCCTGGTGTGTCGTTGGCTTATAAAGTAGTTGTGGCCAACATGTTAGCTACTACATCCACATCCAGCAGACACAAAAGGACACAAAAGGAGGGAAATATCTGGCTTTTGCTCAGAAAACCAAAGAGCTCTTTCTCATTGTCACATTGTTTTCACATCGTTACTTGATGCACTGTTATTGTGAGAAATATAAATTATAGCATTCAACTCTGACGTTGTGACCTGTGCCGTTTCACTGTTAGGTGATAATATAACGGTAAGAAAGACTCACTGCGTTCTCAGCTTGTCTCTTGTAGCTCTTGACTTTGATCTGAAGCTTATCGATCAGGTCCTGCATCCTCAGCAGAGTCTTCCTGTCCTCCTCTGTCTGCAGGAACACAAAGAGAACCAATGACAAACCCAGAAGAGACCACCGAACACAGAACCAGCAGAACGTCTGCATGACATGGACCGAAGCGGCAGCTGGATGATGTCAGGTAATCAGACCTGGTACGTCAGCTCTTTGACTCTCCTCTCGTAGTGACGGACTCCCTTCTGAAACTCCTCGCTCCTCTTCTGCTCCACCATCAGCTCCGTCTGCAGCTCCCTCACCTGCAGCGGTGTTTTCAAGTCACTTCTCTTTCTGTATTGCAACAGTGACCCTCCCCCCTTAAAACATTGCATGTCCTACACAAAAAGAAACTGGTAGCAGAGTCGCCAAATTGGACTGCTTTCCACCCAATTGGGTTACTTTTAATTTAACTAGGTGGTTACATTTTGTGTTTGGCTGGTTGTGATCATTTGAGCAGCTTTTTATGCCATTCGTCACTGTTTCTACTGACAGAAAGTTAGGCTCGTCTTCCAATAAATAGTCCCGCCGTCTTCCCTGATCAGTATAACTGAGATTGACACTGAGTTCAGTCGGCTTGGTTAAAACAACTTTTTCTTTTTCAAATTAGTATTTGGTCATACATCTGCTCATATAAGAGAAGACTTTTACCATTTAATGAAACGCTATCCAAAGAAACTTGGTGGAAAAAATCAGTCATTATCGGTAACCATGGTTATGAGTTTTCTTAATTATACCGATGAAACAGCGCCTGGAGGCACTTATGACTGATTCTTCTTGCTTATATATACAGTCAGTCATTTTCTTCCGCTTGTTCCCGTTAGGGGTCACGGGTGACTGGAGCCTATATATACAGTATATACAGTAATATATATATATATATATATATACACGGCCATTTAAATGGCCGTTGGCTGTAATCTGGTAAAGATGGATTGTTACGGAAAGAAACACCACTCTGTATAATTTTGATATTTACGGGATAACAAGTAGACCAACAGAGTAGTGACTGTTTGTAGATAAACAAACTAGCGATAGCTAACTCCGCAAGTCATTTTCTAGCCCCTAAATAGATAGCAATCAAGCTGACAGACAGCTAATGCTAACAGATAAGTAAACAGCAGTTTGAATCTCTTAGTTACGCCTCTTAGCATATATGACATTAGCTTATCAGCTAAATCCTGACCTCTGGAACAGTCAGAGCCGAGCGGCAGCTCGTCCTGTCAGCATGTGGAAAATCCAACGCTTGCTAATCTTAGCTAACGTAACAGTTATTACCATAAGTGGAGAACGACAAAGTAGCTGTGACTATAATGTTGCTTTTAACTGTAATGATGACTATTTTGGAAAATCATGATTAAGTCTCACAATAATGTTTATATTATTTAACTAAATGTGAGCTTGGTTTTCTAGATACAGATCAACAATGAAGTTCTTTTTTTAAGTCAGATACTTTAAATAGTTAAGCCCCTGTGAAGTTCTTCATTAGCTTACTTTTCATTCATATAATTTCCTAAGAGTTCCCATTTCTTAAAGGGTCGAAACCAGTTGGTTGATTGGTTGTATGTGATATGACATATCAGTTCTCATCATTTAATATTACTTTGTAGTGCTAACCAGGTGTTCAGGTGTACAGTTTTGACAGTATTGTTATCGTCCCCCTTGGATGGAGCGCTGACACCCTCGAAATGTGCTAATGGGCCCATTTGACCACCTCTAAAACAGTCCTGGCCTCGCACACTGCTTCGCTGCTTGGTCCACCTTTTGTCGTGTGGTTTTCGTCTCACGCACAGCGAGACGCAGAAACAAAACGTCAGATGACATTCTGGAGGACATATCACTCACTCTCGTCTCCAGTTTATGAAGCTGTTTCTTTCCTCCCTTCAGCGCCATCTGCTCCGCCTCATCCAGTTTGACCTGCAGCTCTGTGGGAGACACACACTGGCCAATCGTTCGTCTACACGGGCGGCAGGTGGGCGGCGTGTGTGTGACGGTGTTTGTGCTGTTTTTGTACCTTTCGCCGTGGACTCCACGTTCTTCTTCATTCTCTCCAACATGCTGCTGCTGTCCTGCTCCTTCTTCAGCTCCTCCGCCATCAGAGCCGCCTGGTGAGACACACATTTGCACAGGATTCAGGTAAAGTTTAGAGGTCAGGGGTCAGGGGTCAGGGGTCAGGACTCACATCAGTGATGGCCTTCTTGGCCTTCTCCTCAGCACTGCGACGCTCCTGCATCGCCTCGTCCACCTCTCCTGTCAGCAGGGACAGATCGGCCTCCAGCTTCCTCTTGTGGTTCACCAGTCCTGCGTTCTAAAACACAGCAAGTCAGTCAGGTAATCAATCGATCAATCGGTCAGTTAATGAATCAGTTAATCAGCGACAAGTCAGTCTACCATCAGTCAGTCAGTCCATCCATCCAATTATTAATCGGTTGATCGGTATGCATCGATCGCTTAATTAAATGAGCAGTCAGTCAGTTTATGGTGAATGAGTATTCAGTGAATCTATTGATCAGACAATCAATAAAAAACTACGCTTTTACTATTATTGAGCTGCGTTGGCGAATGCGTGTGTAGGTGCGTGTGCGTTCCTACCTGTGCAGCGAGCAGGTTTACCCGCTCTGTGGCCTCCACCAGCTCGTGCTCGGCCATCCTGCGGACGCGGTCGGTCTGTTCCAGGACCCCACGCAGCTCCGCCTCCTCGGCTGTCATCAGCGCACAACGTCGCTCCAACAGAACCGTCTGTTCTTTAAGCTGATTGGTCAACTGGACTTTATCGTCCAGGTCCACCTGTTGCTCTCTAACCTATGACAGGACACGACACCATGAGATCTGCCATATCGCACAAGAAGAGCGATTACTGATCTTCCATCACCGGATTAAGTTCTTGCCAACCTGTTAGCAAACAGCTGCCTTACATATACAAAAACAGACAGCATCCTTACATTTGTTTACAAGATGTACAAAGCCCTGTGATAAATGAACATACTTAACCAAATCATTACCGTGCCCAAAACTGCTAACATGTGTTCATATGATACTATTTCTAACATACATTCCATTCATGTTTTACTATCTGGATGTACTTTTCCATAATCTGAGAATCATTCGGGCAGCAGTGATCAGCCCGACCTTTATCTCTGTGAAGTCATACTTTGATATATTGGGCCCTTCGGTTCGGTCGCCCTTGGTGATAAAGGTACTGTCGAACCTAACCACTTCCCTATGTATTCTAGTACTTTTTCCCAAAATGGTTAGACAAGTTTACTTCCCCGGACTTCAAATATCAGTGCGATGTTGATCCAACGCTCTGAGCTCAGGATGTCATTTGTTTTGGATGTATTTTTTGTTTATTTAAGGTTGGTGATCAGCTGTAGACAACTGTCTCTGCCTTTGGCAAACCTCTTGCAGCCTCCACTGCCCCTTTTCAAAAACAGAAGTGCAACAAACCACGGGCACTATTCTGGAGATTACCACGATACTCAGGAGACAAATACCACGACAGCCTTGTCCACCCTTGCCTCCGGGAGTGTGGCTCAGGTGAGACTACCTGTGTCTGCAGGTGTCTGATCATCCTCTGGCTCTCGGCGGCCTGTCTGTTAGCGTGTCCCAGATGAACCTCCATCTCGTTCAGATCCGACTCCATCTTCTTCCTCAGGCGAACTGCCTCACTGCGACCACGCACCTCCGCCTCCAAGCTGGCCTGCATGGTCTCCAGGGAGTGCTGGTGGCTGCGCCTGGTGGACAGCACTGGTATTACTACTCAAACGCACACATTATGCATTATATCTTTTATGTGCTGCATATTTTGTACAGTTTTAAATTGCTGCCAGGTATTTCACTAGTTAGTTGGTAGGTTTAGGGTTTTGTTCCCTGGTTATACTGGCTTCTGATGCATTATTTTTAAATCATATTAAGACCCCTCTCATCTGTTATTTGAGATATTTGGTACCTGAGGTTGTCGATCTCTTCATCTTTCTCTGAAATCTTGCGCTCGATCTCAGTCCTTATCTGCTGCAGCTCCATCTGAAATCTCAAGGTCTTACTCTCCTCATGCTCCAGAGTACCCTGGGTGGTAGAGTTGGTAGATACAGCAGCTTAGTAAACAGTTTAGTTGGTTGAGAGTTTACAGGTATGAACAGCAGGTAAGTCAGTTACCTCTGCTTCCTCCAGAGCTGCTCTGATATCACTCTTCTCCACATCGAGGAGCTTCTTCATTCTCTCAAGCTCATTGATGGTCTTCCCTCCCTGACTGATCTGATCTGTCAGGTCCATTATCTCGTCTGGAATCAAACACAGCTTTTGGCGATCCGTATCAAGTCTGACACACAAGGTTAGTCGAAGTGTTTTAGAGGTGCCTACTTTGATCACAAAGTCTTTTGTTAGAACCAAATACTATTTCCCACGGCTCAATGTTTCTGTTTCAAGCAGTGAGATGGTGTAAAGTTCGTTGTTCTGATTCCAGCTCTGGTTTCCTGTAAGATTGATAAAAACCAGTGTCAGAGGTTCACAAAGATAGTTTGATGCCACCTTGGTTGCTTTCCGCCCTGCAAGCCCGTCTAAGAGTGCACCGAGGGCACAGCCTGTCACCAAAAGACGTTTCTTGACGGTCACCTGCTGTTTAACAGCAAAGTTGTTGTGCTAGTCTGCCACAGATTTCGTGAACCACACATACCCACAAACAGTGGTTGAAACCTGCCCAATTAGCCCACTTGTTTGCTACTTAGCTCACAAGCTAGTTACACCGGGTAAGGCAAAACGGCTGACAGTTGTTGTATTACAGAGGTGGCTGCGTATTTGAAAGGCTATTGGTACAGGAACAGGAACCTGGCCAAACGTGTACATATGTGTACAACATACAAGCTAACTAGCTAGCGGGCAAGCTGTTTGCTATTTTTTCAAAGAATATGTTTTAGACGTACTAAGCCTTCGAGGATGGGGGAGTAAACAATAAGTTTGGCAAACGGATCTCAGGTAAACAAAGCAGGACAGACCTTCTAACGTTAGCCTAAACTTTAATCATCAGCGACCGTTTTTTACACCAGCTTCCATGCAGTGAATGTGTCAGTCTGGATATATATATTCTTGGACGTAACACTCGGTTACTACTGTTGGTATTAAGCTAGTTAGCCAGGCGTGCCAACGTTTGCAGCTCACGTTAGAGCAGACAAATACGCTGTTTTATTCATTCATTCGTTACACGTTTGTTTGTTGTTGTCAAACTATTGTGATAAACCACATCTTTCATTCCCATCAGGAGATTCTCCAGATTCTGAGACTTGAAGAGCTGACCACAAAAAACTAAAGTTATCTGTGGCTACTCCAAGCAAAGAAGACAGACTGAGGGAGGGAGAGGGTACCTTGCAGGTTCCTGTTTTCTCGTTTAATTGTCTCCAGATGGTCCAGAGCTTCTTCATAGCAGTTCTTCAGTTTGAAGAGCTCGGTGCTCAGACTGCGGGACTCTTTCTGCGACGCCTCCAGATCCGCCTGACACTCCTCAAACTTCAGCTTCCAGTCATTCAACAACTGCATCAAAAACAAAAAAGCACAAACTTGTTTCTGGTCTTATCTTACTGCCATTTTCCACATCAACAGGTGGTGAGTATTGTAGTTAATTTCCTACTGTTGAGGGTTATGGCTGGTGCTTCTGACTGACCTTTTCAAAGTTGCGTTGCTTCTTGTCCAGAGCCAGAGCAGCACTGTTGGATCGCTCCAGCTCAACCACCAGGTCTTCAATCTCTGTCTGCAGACTGTGTTTGGTTTTCTCCAGTGAGGAACATTTGGCCTGAGACATCTCCACAGTTTCCTCAACAGTCTGCAGTTTGACGACTAACCTCTTCCTACAAACAACAGCACAGGGAACTTGCGTACTTGACTGCACAATTGGAAAAAGAATTGACTTGAAGCACAAAAAGACTCCTCAGGTCACAGTAGTGGAGCAAAGTATTTCAAGTTTGTCCTGAGGGTGGTGCTAGAAGTCATGGGGTCATTGAAAATCTAAAGGGGTTTATCCCCTGGGGAGGATGAATTTCATATAATCTGCCCATTTATGAGTGTTAAGTAGAGAAGCTAGAGGAATAATCAGGAGGTCAGCAAAACCATTAGGAATCACCCTCTGGGGAACATGAATATTCACAGCTACGTTCATGGGAATCCAGCCATTGGTTTTCAAGATAGTTGACCCTTAGTTAAGCCCCCCCCCCCCCACCCCCCCTTACTGTTGCAAAACCTCTCAATCTTTGCCTTCCAGAAGAGTGTGCGTATGCAGATTTACCACTCAAAATTATTATTCCGACAAAATGGAACTGCTTGTGATACTGGCCAACCCAAAGATTCACCACGACCTCTCCATTCAACTTGGCTCAACGACCGTTACTCCATCCAGCACGGTCAGAAACTTGGGGGTGGTAATTGATGATCAACTAAACTTCAAAAGCCATGTCGCCAGCACCACCAGGTCCTGCAGATTCATCCTCTACAACATCAGGAAAATCAGACCTTTCTTATCGGAGCAGTCTACACAAGTCCTAGTCCAAGCTCTGGTCTTGTCCAAACTGGACTATTGCAATGCACTGATGGCT